>CATIWK010490149.1:0-19129 GCA_949634005.1 Mallotus japonicus
AACTACACCCAACGAAACCACATGATCGCTCAACTAAATCCAATCTTTTGCTAGTAAAATCTACCTCTTCTCTAAAAAAGTAGAAAACAAGCCAAAAAGCAAAGATAAGCGCGAGAAGGATCAAAGCGATTGGTGATCCGATGAGTGAAACGGTGACGCATAAGGACACAACGACGACGTAGTTGATAAGAAAGTAGTGAAAGTTTATTTGAAGGCGGGTTAGAGCAGAGGAAAAGGAATCGGGGATGGTGAAGAAGTGTTCGATGAGTTCAGGCCATGGGCGGTGGGCGGGAGGGTGGTTGTGAGGTTATGAAGTGACGGAGAAACGACGTCAGTGGTGGAGGAAGATATGGAGATGGAAGTGAAGGTCGTTTTGAGCAAGCAAACACTCAATTTAGAGTTGTTAAGGGTATTTTTGTCATTTAAGCCCCTTAATCACCTTTAATAAACATAGTCAGCCAATTTTTGACAATTCAACCAATCACACACACTCTCACTCGCGAGTTAACGGCGCGTGTCCCTCACGTGCAATAATTCTGTCAAATAAGGGTTCAATGTGTATGAAAATAAAATAATAGGGGCTCAATGCAACAAAATAAAATGATAAGGGCTCAATAGAATAAAACGCTATAGTTCAGAGGCTTAAAGATGGGTTTTGCCTTAAAAGATTCATCATTTTTCATATGTATGTGTTGTGTCTATGATGCATGCATGTATATATACACATAAAATCCCATATTTATCTTAGTTACCTATTAATGGACGAAAGGCTATCTAATAGCTTTTCCGCCTATATACTTTTTAAGAAGATCAGGTGCACCCAATATTCTGCAGAAGATATGATTTAAAAAAAAAAAAGTTTTATTTCATTTTCGATATGCTGTGTGGTGGATAGCTAGCTAGCCAATGGCATGGCTTAAAAAAAAAAAAAAAGAAGGTAATTATGTATTTAAGATTTGATATGCATTTTCTTTTAAAAAACTTGTATCTTGTGCTGAAAATTAATAAATTGAATATAACTTGATCTAAATTGTTGAATAATTTTTCAAGTTCAAGTCACTTTTTTTTAAATTAAAAATAAATAAATTTTAGAAGTTTATTTGTTATGCAGTCGTAGTAATCATTAATTTTGTTGGATTCGAATCAAATTAGTTAGAGTGTAATGAAATTTGAATATTGATAGTCCAGACAAAAAATAATTAGTGATGTCCGGATGGTAGTTTACCTCATCTATATATGATGCAGTAATAGAAAATTTTGCAGGCGTCATAACTTCTGTTTGCCGCATCCATATTGTTCCATGGCTGAGTTAGCTCAGGAAGGGGCACTTAAATAGGTTCACTATTTTATTACAACGCATATGAAAAATTAATGTATAAAATTATTGATCCCAATTAAGCTTATGCTGATAGAGCACAGCAGATATGGTTCACATTTGTTGTTTTGAGATGCAGCAAGATATGTAATATGTGTGGTTTTTTAAACGATGGGCTGATCACTACCCATCAAGAGTTGAATTCCCATAAATCATTCTCTTGACCTTTGTAGTGGAGAATAGGTCAATTAGCTAGGGATGTCTTTATCATCATTTATCCAAAAGGTATATATACAGTTACCATATTGCCAACTTCTGTAGTGAAGAATATAGAACAATGAAGCTTCCATGATTGTAAGCAACTTTTTTATTATTTACTACTGATCGGATAATTAATAAGGGAAAATGGTTTATTTACTCTTGTGGCCCAATTTTTTAAATAATTTATTTTTTAATTTGTATTAATTTAGACAGTTAATTTTTTTTATTTTTTTCAATTTTATTCGTTTGTAAATTGACATATATAATTAATAACGTGGTTTGTTGATGTATTAAAAACAGTGCTAATGAAGCAAGTAGGGATGAACAAAAATAACTAAAACTGAATTGGTTCGGTTCGGTTTAGGTTGTAAAAAAAATCTAGTTTGGTTTTTACTTTAAAGTACAATTTTTATTGTAAAAAATACAATTAACCTGGACCACATTAAATTTCTAAATTATATTTTCAATTATATGGTGTTTATGGTTCGATTTGATCAGTTTATCACTAATATATCAAAATAAATCAAACAAGTCAGTTTTTAATTTAAAAACGCTTAATAAAATTATTTAATACCAAAAAATTCAAGCCAAAATTATTTAAATTCATTTTAAAGAATTGGTTCGGTTATTTTTTAAAAAATTAAAAATAAAATAAATATAAAAAACTAACAATAATAGATCTCGTAAATATTATTAAAATATTATAAAATTACATAAATTTAATATGTTCAAAATTATAAAAATAAAAAAGTCAAATGGAATAAACCAATCGAACCAAACAAAGCAGTTTAGTTCAGTTTAATTCGGTTTTGACCCTTGTTCAGTTCAATCCGATTATTTTTAAATAGTTTTTATTTTATTTGATTTTATATATTTTTCAATCGAATCGAATCAACCATTTTTAATTTTTATCTTAATTAAAATGGCATCATTTTGATCTCCTTACCTTGTCAGCACAATTTTTGACACATCAGTAATTACACGTTTCAATTGAAAGTTGGATAAATTAAAAAAAGTTAAAAAGTTAACTGTTTAAATTGATACAAATTATAAGATAAAATTATTTAGAAAATTGGACTATAGTTGAGCGTAAATGGAATCATTTTCCAACAAAAGTATATATATAGTTACCATATTGCCAACTTCTGTAGAGAAGAATATAGAACAATGAAGCTTCCATAATTGTGAGCAACTTTTTGATTATTTACAACTGATCCGATAATTAATAATGCAGCATTTAATATATAACAATTGGGTTCTTTCTTGTACAGATTATTCGACATGAAAGCAACATGATAAGTCAGCCTATATAAACACAATGAATGGTATGCATTTTTAGCATAGACAGCCAAGAATAAGAAAGGATTTGTAGAAGTATTTAATTTGCTACAACACGGGTGGAGAAGCTTCCAATCTCCCTCAAAGGCTTCCAACATTTCAAGCCCATTGCGATGGAAATGTTGGTTGCCTATTGAGGGGATAGAGAGCTTAATTCCACCCCAATAAATTTTACTGCATGTGCACGAGTCCAGATTGAGCGCTTGTCCTTCTTTATGCTTATATAAAGTTCTCGTTCAACGCTGTCATCTTCTTCAGGTATTCACATGCAACATTAATTTTACTAATATCGCTAAACTTCATTGTGTTTCACATTCCAGCCTCTGGATCATCGGCGATAATTCATCACTCTCCAGCTGCCCGCTTAAAACTGCAAATCATATAAAAGGACAATAAGGTATTCTTGTGGAAATTCCCTGGTAATTACGTTCATTTGTCACAGTATAGAACTGTCCTAGTAGCTAGACTTGACTAAAAAAAGAGAGTTTTCACAAACAAGTGGTCCAGGAATGCGATCATAGTGCAGCCAACAGTGGCGTGGCCGTCAATGGAAAGTAACATTTGATGGGCGTCGAATGCTAAGAAATGGAAAATGAATAGAGAAGTTGTTCTTGACGCCTCATAACCGCAGTGTTATACGATCTTATATAACCCTCGAAGTGGTTAAAGGCCACTATTAGCACGTTGTATGGGACTAGTAAATATGCATAGCTTCCCCTTGACTTATATGACATTGGGGAGAGGCCCTGGAGCAAGAGGGCAAGGTTTCTGCTACATTGATTAGGATTATTGAAATTAATGATGTGTTTGTTGTCTGTTTTTCTTTAACTTTTTCATACTAAAACCACCTTAGTGAGGCTTTTAGGTTCAGGGAAATTGATGATCACGGCTCTAACTTGTTTCGAATTTCACCAGATTACGCCTAAGAAACTGCTTTAAACAAATATTTTTTTTTCTTTCGTTTTCAGCCTGTGAGACTCTTTAGAATGTGATGAAAAATATGGACGATGTTTCCTGTTGATTTTCCTCCATTTACTTTAGCAATTATCAATGGAAACTCTTGTTACACATACCAATTAAAAGTTAAAAAAATTTTAAAAAAAGAGGGAGAAAAAGGGCAGAACCCCCTCCCCTGAGAGTGTATATATATAGTATTAGTAATCCATTGTCACCCATCAGGATTTTCTGAGATCTAACCTTCTCTGAATTCTCCCCCTCAACGGCACCAAGCTTGTCAGAGGAGCAGTTGAGGCGGGGAGCTCAGCAAAAGTTGGCTCTCACTCTCAGCTAGCTTAGTATAATTAAGGTACTCCTGCAGTCCATCTCCATCAGGTTAATCAGTGAAGAAGCATATCACCAATCCATCGAAAATCATAGTGATTTGGTGAAATTAAGGTACTGAAGTCTAATAGTGGCAAACAATCTTCTTTCTTTTCGTATAAGTTACTTTATCATGCATGGTTTCGTTCTTTGCATCATACGTTTATTCTTGCAACCTTGAAGCTAGCTGAACTAGTTGGACTGCACCACAGACACACATAGATATAATTTGCATTTCTATGTACTTTAATTTCATTAACATCAAAATTATTTTATTCATTATGACAAATTGTTCTTGACATAAATTTAGTATACCTTTTATGATTTTAAATTTTCACAATAATATCATGTTAAATGAATTACTGGGAGATTTTATTATCCTGCATATGTCGACTGAATTAATTAAAGTGTAACCAATTATAAATATTGATGGTTTAAACTAAAAAAATTACACAGCAATATATGACATTACTTTATTAAAATTTCTCATAGAATAAGAAAGTAAAAAGAAATATAAACATCACCAATATCAGAAACAATAAGAATTTTTGTGTTATGAGCATTAATATGCTACAGGACAAATCGCAACCATGAAAGTGTTAGACCAGTTGAGTTTACATTTATCTCTGAAACACAGGGGTTAAGTGATATAATTGGTTGGTTTTCACTTTGATCTATTATACACCAACATCACCATTTTTTTTAAAATAAAAGTTTTCAAGTAAACATATTCTCAAGCCAATTTATAAATTTCTTATGCATAATCATAGAAGTATGTATTCTTGCATCAGTTTATAAATTAATGTATATGGAATTCCCATATGAATTAAGAGGTTTTTTTTAATACTATTGAGTTCAAATTTGTAATTTTCACAATTCTCACAAATAATAGTATCAATTAAATTATAATCTAATTGGCTGAATTTTTATGTATTTTAATTTAGCTAATGTTAAAATTATTTTATCCATTTTGAGAAATTGACCGTATTTAACATCAATTTAGTATTTTTTTTTTGTGATTTTAAAAAATTTTACAGCAATATGACGTTTCTTTATATTTTCAGTACAATTTCTCATAGAATAAAAAAAGTAGAAGAACATTTAACATCACTAAAATCAGGAAACAATGTGAATTTTTGTGATATAAATTGAAATTTAGAGGTTGCAACCAGAAACAGGCTTAAACATTAGGGACTACAAGTAACATTTACCCATAAAACCATGGGCCTGGCCCATTAAACGAGGCCACACAGCTCAGAAGACAGCAGTTGAGACCAGGTCAAGCCCACTACTGTTAAATAAAGAAAAGAAAATCATTCCCAAACCAAAGAACACATCAGAGTTGATGAAAGTGATGACGTGGCGACATCTGATTGGTTAATTTCACGTGGCACATACTTTGATTGGCCGGAACAACACAAAGCCAGTCTCTCGCCTCGCTCTTTTAAAAGCTACCCTTATATGCCAAATGCTCGTCTCCTGGTAGAAAGCCAGTAGTTTCTTCACGTCTGTTAGGTTAATTTTGTAGATTCAGATCAGATCAATTATTTATCATCTTCTTCATTTACTGAAGGTAGGTCTAGGTATAGGGTTCTGAGCTTTTTGTTTTGAGGTAAAAGAAATGGGAGAAGCGAAACGCATCTCTCTGCGATTGGCTCTGCTACTTTTAGTAGCTTTCGTTTCGTTCGTTCAGCTCCGTGCATCTGACGACAACAAGGTAATTAGTTCGTTGATTTAGTTAATTAAGTGTAATTAATTAACATTTATTTATTTATTTTTGGCAATTTTGAATCTGATGAGTGTGATTTGTTTGATGTAGATCTTTTACGAATCATTTGAGGAATCATTTGAAGGACGATGGACTTTATCGGAGAAAGATGACTACAAAGGTATGTTATAGTCTTATGGATCTAAATTTTAATATTTGTTATCTATCGTTATTGTTTGCGATCTCTTTGGAGTGCTGTTTTTGGTTGCCTATTTGATTTTATTTTATTTGCTGTAATTCTGTAACTGTCGCGGATCTTGTTTTCTTCTCTGCATAAGCTAATGCTGTAGTTTGTTTCAACTGTGTCAAAGAAATTATTTTTAATTTTTTTTTCTTTCGATGGAGGACAATGTTGCTTATGGATTGGTTTCCATTTGAATAGAGAGGTTGTTGCTAATTGCCAATTTTTTATTTCACCAGCTTGTGTTATTGAGTTCTATTTGAATAGAGAGGTAATTACGGAAAACGATTGATTTTATTAATGAGCGACAGATGGTTGCTAATTGCCAATTTTTTCAGCAGCTTGTGTTCAATTTTCAGTTTTCCTCGTTTCAATAATGGATGAATTGTGTAGGAATAGATTTGAGGTTTTGTCTATTTGTTTGACTTGGAGTTCTGAATTTGTCCTGGTTTTAATGAACCATAATTGAATCTGTATGTTTTTTTCTTATGACATTTTTCCACAAATGAATAGAAGGAATGTTGTTTGTATATGTTTCTTTAGTACCTCAGTTGACTTTGTTATTCTCTCGAGATGATTTTGAACGTCGTTTACTGATTTCAGAAGTGGATGTTGATTTTCTAATTTGGTTGTAGGTGTATGGAAGCACTCAAAGAGTGAAGGTCATGATGAATATGGCCTTCTTGTGAGTGAACCCGCTAGGAAGTATGCCATAGTGAAAGAGCTCAACAAACCTGCAAGTCTTAAGGATGGAACCATTGTTCTCCAATTTGAGACTCGTTTTCAGAATGGGCTTGAATGTGGTGGTGCATACATTAAGTATCTGAGGCCCCAGGAAGCTGGGTGGACTCCTAAGGATTTTGACAATGAGTCTCCCTATTCTATAATGTTTGGTCCTGACAAATGTGGGGCCACAAACAAGGTGCATTTCATTCTGAAGCATAAGAACCCGAAGAGTGGCGAGTACATTGAGCACCATCTCAAATTCCCACCATCTGTCCCATCTGACAAACTTTCCCATGTGTACACTGCCATTTTAAAACCTGACAATGAGGTGCGCATTTCAGTTGATGGAGAGGAGAAGAAGAAGGGAAACTTTCTTTCATCGGATGATTTTGAGCCTCCTCTAATCCCTGCCAAGACTATTCCTGATCCAGATGATAAGAAGCCTGAGGACTGGGATGAGCGAGCCAAAATTCCCGATCCTAATGCAGTGAAGCCAGATGACTGGGATGAGGATGCACCTATGGAAATTATAGATGAGGAAGCTGAGAAACCTGAAGGATGGCTAGATGATGAGCCTGAGGAAATCGATGATCCTGATGCTGCAAAACCTGAAGATTGGGATGATGAGGAGGATGGTGAATGGGAGGCTCCAAAGATTGATAACCCAAAATGTGAGTCAGCCCCTGGATGTGGTGAGTGGAAGAAGCCAATGAAAAGGAATCCAGCTTACAAAGGAAAATGGCATGCTCCACTTATTGACAACCCCAATTACAAGGGTATCTGGAAGCCTCAAGAGATTCCAAACCCCAACTACTTTGAGCTTGAAAAACCAGACTTTGAACCCATTGCTGCTGTTGGCATTGAGATCTGGACAATGCAGGATGGTATTTTGTTTGGACATATCTTGATAGCAGATGATGAGAAGGCGGCAGAGTCACTTAGGCAGACAGCATGGAAGCCAAAGTTCGATGCTGAGAAAGAGAAACAGAAGGTTGAGGATGCAGCTGCTGGTTCAGATGCTCTTGCTGGCTTCCAGGTAATTTTGTTATGCAACCTTAGTTTGTCTTTATATATGTTCTTGTTTGTGGCTTCTTGACCTGACTGTTCAATTTGACTCTGCAGAAGAAGGTGTTTGATCTGCTGTACCAGATTGCAGATATTCCTTTCTTAAGTGGACACAGGGACAAAATTATTGTGAGTCTTACAAATTGAAGAACTGCTTAAGATTTTATTAAGCATTGTGGCGAATATGTCCCCTCATATACAAGCTTTTTTGTAGGATATTATTGAAAAGGGAGAGAAACAACCGAACCTTACAATTGGTATTCTCGTCTCCATTGTGGTGGTTATCTTCACTGTGCTTTTTAAGATCATTTTCGGTGGGAAGAAGCCTGTAAGTTCATAAAACACTCGCTTCTCTAGTTTTATGGGCTCTTAGATTTGTAGCTTGTATGGGAACTTGGTGTGACCGTGATTTTTCTCAACGTATGCAGGCTCAAGTAGAGAAACCTGAACCTGAACCTGCGCCTGCACCTGCACCTGCACCAGCTGCTGAGACATCCAAAAAGGAAGGAAGCAGTGAAGAGAAAGAAGAGAACGAGAAGGAAGATGCTCCCCCACGCAGAAGGCAAGCCAGGCGTGAAACCTAAAATGAGAATTGAGTCCAATCTCAAATTTCACTTTTGTTAGATCTTCATTTTAGTGCGTCTTTACACTCTTGCTGGCTGGCTGGCTGGATTCTTGTCGCTATTCCTTCTTTGTTTTTTTCGTTTTTGGGTTTATTTTTTCGCTTTGTTTTGGAGCTTCACATGTATGGAAAGAGTGTAAATGACATAATCTTTGAGGTTTTGATAGTTCATTTCCTGCTGCGGAAGTAACAATTAATTAGTTGGAAGGTTAAGGATTTTATGTTGATTGACTATTAAGAAAACACATGCAATGATGAAAGTAGTATTTTTAGTTTGTCTATGCTTTTTCATTATGCTTTGTTACTTGCGTTCGGTTTCGGTTTGCCCTTGGAAAATCTATTTCCTCGCTTTTTTAAACGTTTCACAATAAAAAAAAATTAAAAAATCTTTGGGGAAAAGTTTTTACTCAAAATTGGGAACCTAACGGAATCATTAAATGAATTGAAAAGAAAAATTACTAAAACAACAAAGACGGACACAAACCACTAGGTTGTGACCAAAAAAAAAAATGACACAAACCACTAGGTGGGTCGAGCTTTTTGCCAAAAATTTTCAAATTACGCTCACTAACTTTTCATAGTGACAAACTAAGACAATTTCAATCTTTTGCATATTTTTGAATCAGTAGATCACGGTTCAAGATCCCTACTCAACTCCATATGTTAGCTTCCTAAAACTCCTTCCAAGCAGAAATTATATGAATGTATTCTCAGACCAGAATTTGTGTAGCATCACTTCCCTTCTCTACATGGGACCGGCAGTAGATCTGTTTGAATTGAAATTCTATCATCCTTGACTACATTGGTCCAATAGTAGAGAATAGTGGAGTGTTATTTGTGATGAATCTTGCAAGAATTTTGGCAGCCGAAACTCAATTTCTGATATTTGATCTCTTCATGTCCAGACCTGGACCCTGCTGCTAAGCCAGTAAAGATGCTCTTCGGAAGGTAGACTTCCCCAGACACATTTGGGTTATGTCCACTTAATTTTTGAATTAGGTGGTGAAATTTTTTTTTTTATTATTTTTTGAAGCTGTGACAAAATTTATTTGGAAAAGAAAAATAGCATTATGTCGTAGCATTTCCACAGATGGGTACGTACTGTCTAGTCCTTTTAACAAGACATAAAGTCGCAAATTCGGGAGAAGCAGGTGGCAACGGCCTTCGACTCAATTTGTCAGTTATGACTGGAATGTGTGGTCACTGTAGTAACAGCCCATCAAAATGCATTTGCCTTAAGCATCAAAAGGAATTTCCTCCGATTTAAGCATCAAAAGGAATTTTCACATAAGACACAAGGGTTTGATCATGTAAAAAGATAAACTCGGACATTTTCGTAGAAAGTATAAAATTTGGTAGCGGACACACTACTATGTTAAGAGGCAAAATGAACACTGAAATACAGCAAACATCTGCCACTTGCAACCCACAAGATACGGACCCAAAAAAAACCTTGAAGGCACTCGAATATCAACTGCTAACATAGGATAGCTAGGTGATGACCAGAAGTACAGAACCAACAACACACGGGCGATGACACAGTTCTTTGTCGGAGATACAAATTTGTAGTACCAAGAGTATCATGGAGATGCAGCAATTTTCATGTCTTGCGGATGCACAAAAGACATAGAGTTTGACAACAAACAGTAACTAAATATAAATTTGCCACTAAGAATCCCGGAGTACAAACACACTATCAAACTCCACTTAACAGCAAAATTTGTTTATGATGTTTCCACATTGCAACTGGACCAAATGGATTTAGTTTACCTTATTAAGACAGGCGTTAAAAAAAAAAAAATTCTCCGCTCACCTACAAAGGAGATTATGGAGGAAATGGGAAAAAAAATAAATAAAAAAAAAAACAAAACTTCAGTTTTACGCTGCAACATCTGTTTCTCAACCTAAAATGGAATGATATTGCCTATAACTTAAAACTCAACCTACACCAGTCACCTTTTTTTAGATTCTCTTTCTCCAGTGTACCACGGGTAAATAAGTTCTGATGATCATCAAGGACCACCAGCCTTTCTAGCATGTTCTGATGATCATCAACGGCCACCAGCCTTTCTAACATGCTCTGGTGATCATCGACGACCACCAGTCTTTCTAACAGGAGGAGCTACATCTTCATCATCAGACTCGATATCTCCATACATCCATATCCCACGCCTGGCAGAGCGTGCCTCCTCCTGGAACTTCTCTAAATTATCAAGGGCAACTTGTCTATCCTTGGAGTCCCACTTCTTCCTCTTCTCTATCCTAGCAAGTCCTTCCTGAAAATTCAATCAGATGCATTAGCAAAACCACCGAAACATAGACAAAAAGGAAGTGGCAAGATGGAAGAACTCAAATCCAACACATGATAGCCAATACTACAAATTTCTAGTAATTGATAGAACAACGCAGAACAGAAATGATCTTTTATTCTTTAGATTTCATTCGATCAGAAATACAATCAAGTTCTGGTTAATTGAATGGTTTGCTTGCAGTGTTAGTTGAAATAATAATATTCTGGCTAACTAAAAAACAATTAAAATACTACAAGTTATTCACCTAACAAAGTCTTGAATCATGCATTCTTCACATAGGATCACATAAGAGGATAAAAGAACACGCAGCTATTCATACCTGCACCAAGGCAGCATTTATGCTGATCTCAGAATCCACAGCAACCAAGGTTACAATAATAATTGGCCCTGTCCCCTGTCCTTTAGCTTTTCCTCCAGAGGTATCCCTGTCCTCCACCTTAGCCCTAAACTCTGTTGAACTGGTCAATGTCTGAGCACTTAAAAATTCAGCTGCTTCCGGACCATAGTCTTCTTCCAAGCTTGAAACCTTAATATATGCAAGGCTGCACAGCTGAGCAAGACCAGGTGCTGTGGAAACTGAAGGATCAAGAGGCCTTAACTGACTGTACATGACCTCCTCCTGATTTCCATAATCAATGTAGAAAACCTCAAACTTGTCTTTCATGGATTCCACAGCTCCGCGCGGTGCACTCACGATCTTTTACAGGTCAAATTATAGAATTTCAGTACAAGAGTGATAAGTTAACTATATTTCAAAGAAGAAAACATGGAAAAGACCAAGGTAATTCTAATAGGGCAAGCAGCTTAAACAGTGGCTAGAATTAAAGTTGAGCATATCAAAGAAGAACAGGGACCAAACCAAGTGATATATTTGATTCTCACCATAGCTCGGTTCCATGAATTATCAGCACTGAACTGAGCAAGTACAATGTCACCTTTCTTAGGATTAAAAGCACCAATAACAGGAGCTTCTTGAAGATTCAGAGATGCAAGTTGTTGTTGAATAGAGGCAACTTTTTGATCCCCGACTGTTTGGACATAAAATTTACCGCCACCCAGGACTTCTGTTACCACAACCTGAAAAGCAACAATAAACAGTAAACTCATGAGCAATTTAGCGACATAAGAAAGTTCCACTTTGTCCATCATATCACAACTACCTTTAGCACTTCTTTCTGTTTGCTTTCAACAGCTGGGCCATTAGGGACTTCCTCTCCTTCAACATAATTCTCCCAAATCTGTAACAAAATTAATTTGATGGTGTCAAATTATAAGCAACATTGCAGAAATACTAATAATAGAGCAAATAATATGGTGCTCGACTTCTCACTTTCAGTTTCTTCTTTTTGGCAGACTGCTCTGCCTGTTCAAGAAGATGAGCATCAGGGATCCTGTCAGTGCCAAAGGAAGTTTGTAATTTTGCAAGGCCAGCTTCAAGTAGAACCACTGCCATATTAGTTTTTGACTCCCACAAGGATCCCAAGAAGGTCCCAGTTCTATCAACAGTTTCGACTTCAATCTATAAGAAACATAACAACTAGTCAAAATTAAACTCGTCAAAAAAGTATATCAACCAAGCAGTGAAGGAACAGACTCAAACAGAGAGAGCAATACCTCAACATCTCTCTGCATTATCCTTCGTCTCATAAGTGCAATCGCTTCATCTGAATATGGTTCATCACGACCAGGACACCTAACACCAGAAAAAGAAAAGGCAATGCTGCATGTTTCCTTGGGAATCAAAAGCTTAAAACGGTGGCCGCTGAGCACATATTCCACAACAGCAGAAATTTTCCTGCTACGATGCAGAAATGGCAAGAAATCTTTTGCTTTCTTTGCTGTAACCTGAAAGAAACATAATAATTTGTAAGATGGACATCATATGAGTAAAGAAATTGCAAATCAACAGTTTTATATCTCTAACCGTGGTAAGGTCTTTTATATGCATGGCAGCAGGTTCCTTTGCAGAATGAATTCCTTTTCGAGAAGCAGCAGCACGGGATTCAGCAGCAAGAAGGGCATCGTAATAATTTGATCGTTCCTCAAAATCCCTATGCCGAATCACAGTTCCAAAGCCACGGGAAACCACCAACTCAGCAATATTAATCCCAGCTTGCTGACCACCAGGAGTTGATGAAGCAGGTGTTGGTTCATCACCATCACCCTTAGTGGAAGACAGCAGGAAAACTGATCCAAAGTCCATTACTCTAGAGTCCCCAGACCCAGTAGCAGCTGTAGGTCCATCTCCCATGGTAACCTTCCTGGAATATTCCATTTGCACTTTCACCTGAAACCAAGACAATTGCATAATTAAAATAATCATATCCTTATAATCATCATGATGATACAACTAGCTATAGGCTTCATACTTGTTGCCCAATAAGGCGAGTTCTTAGGAGCTCTTTAGCTTCCCGGGCATAGCTTTCTGGCTTTTCATCTCTACGAGGATTACCCATCTTTGGGCACCTAATACTTGAAAGATTGACTCGTCTTTCTGCTAATGGATTCCCAAATGGAATTGAATCATCAGCCACAATAATGCAATCACCACTTACAACCTCCACAACCTGAAGAACAGTATAATTTAGTTGCTAATGAGAAATCTCTACTTAATAAGGAATAAAATACCTATAGCATACTGATAGAAAATAATACCTTTCCTGTGAAGTTCTGGTCATGAATCGCTTTTGAATTTGTGGGAGGGGGGACATACGTTGTCCAGATCTTCAAGCGGGTTTTCTTTGCTTGAAGTTCTGCATTCTTAAGCCGCCGCTTAGCATCATCTTCCATCATGTTGGCACTCCATTCCACATATTTAGCTAGACCCTGCATTTCAGAGAGAGAAAGGACTAATCAAAATGAGCAAACATCTGAAAGAAAGAACACTTGAACTTATAAGAACTAACAATTCTATTGAGTACATTCAATATGCAATATAAAACTACTACTAAAACAGAGATTAAATTTGCAGAGAGATTAATACAAGCTAAAAGGAAAGTGTCTTTATCTGCTTCATGTTTAGGGAGATAAAACTATAACCATGTTTTGTAGGATCCATCAATTTCTAAATTGATATAGACTGCAAAGAAGCAAAAGCTTCACATGTATGGTTTCACTTTCAAAGTCCGCTACCGTTTTTTTCCTAGCTTAGGGATGATAAAACAACAACCTTTTCAATGAGGGCAAAACCAAGACAGATTGTAAAGGCCAAGCTAAAGAAGTAGAGAAACACAGCCTTTTTTTTCCTGACTATCAGTTCATGCAATGAACTAGAATACATGATACAATGTAATGCAAAATGTCAAAAGTACATACATTTTCTACAAGCTCCAGAGCCAGATCCTTCGCTGATTCACCATCTGGATAATATACTGATCCAATCAAGTTGCTGAATTTGTCAACTCCTTCCAAAACAATACGGACCTGTAAGGTGGAATGGATTTCAGAACAAAAGAAAAAAGAGGAGGATAGGACTTAAATAAATAAGTACTTTACTCACATCTCTATTTAAAACACGTTGCTCAGTAAAATATTTAGCTTCTACAGCATATGGATCTGGAGCAACTTCAGCAGATGCTGAGACTGCAAGTCTCTGGGCAGAAGTTAGAGGGGCTCGAGATTCTGAAACATCTCCATTCTGCTCATCAGAGTTCAGCCCTTTTTCTGCAGCAGTTTCTATACTAGCTCTTCTACCCATTGATGGGGACTATTTCAAATGGGAAGATATCAGATGTTTAGCGAGGGCACATAATGAAGCCATCCAGTAGAAAAGACTACTCAAATAACAAGACGATTGAGGAACAATGCTGACAATAGCAAAATAACAAATACCTGGATTCCTGCAACAAACACCTGGACAAACTGAAAATCTGGAAGCAAATAGACTCGAACGGTACTGCCATCACGAACCTGCTCAACAATACCCTGCATGGATCTGCCTTTGTTTGCAGCTAGCAGACCCATGGCATCCAAGTTATTGGGATTACCAACGGCAGAGGGAGGTAGATTTCTGACGGCTGCCTCAGCAGCACCTGAAACCTGAAATCAAGATTTTGCTCAATTCCTCTTTTATACTAAATAGTAATCAAAGACATGATAAAAAATCTTTAAATAAGGCTTGCCCAAGGATAATGCAAAGCCTTATGTGGACTGTTTGCACCTACGTACAGCTGTTATGATCAGAACAATATAACCAGAAAGGAAAAAAGGTGGGTACATCAAAGGTTCACAGGGAGAAATCATGCCTCACATATGGATACAATTCTTCAGCATAATAACTCTCACATCAAAATTTACCTCAATGAAGCATGTGATTCACATCATAATTAATTCGATTCTGGTTGCTAAAACTAAATAGCTCTTTTTGTTGGAGACAGACACTCCATCTGTTATCCAAACATGAGAAGTTTATTCTACAGAATAGGAATATTATAATGCATTTCAAAATGCCATTTTACCATTATTTTGGGTGAATTTTGACTTCAAAAACTATCACTGAGGATCATTCACTTCAGAAGTTTAAATTTACAGTCAGATGGATAGAAGGATTGATAAAGGAACAAGCAAATAAGCAGTAACAGGCAAGCAACAAACCTTACTCCATAGACCCACACCCTTTTGCTTAGCTTGTTCTTCAATGACTTGGTATTCAGCTAGATGAGGACTTGCCTCACCTTTCTGGCTATGCTCCCTCACCTGCAGCTCACAGAATCAATTAATACCCACATAAATAGAAATCACAACAAAACTTAGCAGCCGGTCAAAACAAAAGGATACAACCTTGGCCCAGCCTTCCGCAAGAACTAGCGTTGTAACATTTTGTTGATCAAGGATTACAGTAGCAAATTCTCGGCCAAAATTAGGTAGAGTATACTCTATCTTGAATACAACATCCTGTTGTACAAAAAATTAGATGTTATCACATGAAAATCCAAGAACCACCGTGTCCCCACCTCTTTATATGTACACCCAATTTTTATATGTTAGATACAAAACAACAACCTTTCCTATGCAAAGCTTCCTCAAAAACTCTCTGCTTTCCCATGCAAAAGGCTCATCAATGCCACCTTTGCGGGCCTAAAAAAAAGAGCCAAAGAACCATTGTTAGGCAGAAATTAAATCCAGCATTTAAAAAGCTAAACTTTTTTGCAAACAAAGAATACAGCATCGAGCTATCTCCATTTATATAATTCATCCCGCTGAGGTGCCATGAAGGAAAATTCAATTCGTAAAGCAAAAACCTTTGAACATAGAAACATTAAACAAAAATGAGAAAGACCTACAAAATAATCACTTCCCAAATTGGCAGAACTCATCCAGCCAGTCTACTTAAGTAACTATTTTAAAATAGACTCGCAACTCATACACATTGCATAATGAAGCAAAAAGAAAAAAAAAAAAACAAAGGAAGGATCTTTACCAGTTTTGGAGCCATAATAGAAGCAAGAGTAATGGTTTTCTCCGGTGGAGGACCAGGCTTGCTGGTGGACTTGGAAAGTAATACCAATGTATCCCCTGAAGGAACAGCTTTCACTCTTGCATGGTACCACGAACGTTCCGACGTCGCCATCTCTTAAAATAGCTAGCTATATGCGATCTATACAACAAAACCAATTCAAAAACAAATCAATAATAAAATCAACAACAGATTGATAAAGAGAAATAATTCAAGACTCGATCCAGAGACAATTGCACAACCGAATATCAGCTACAAATCAAAAACATCAGCAATGCGCAAATAGAAAGACAAAAACTTCAGATCCAAAGCATCGGATTCATCGAAACTCAAAAAAAAAAAAGCTGACAAATCGATCACGCACGGTTTTTCAAAAGCAGCAAAAGGAACACACAAAAATCAGAATCGCGCAATCGCTAAATCCAAAACTGAAACGCAGATACGTGTGCAAATCATGCTCGTAAAACACAGAGATCTATCTATGAATGGCGATTACCTGATCTCTCAATTCAATTATCGAGAGACGGAACAGACCAAACAATCAAAGAGCAAGATTTTTATCAGATGCAAACAGACAGAGATCGAGAAACAGCCGATCGGGAAAGGATGGCTACGCACCAGATCAACTAAAGGGGGGAGGGCATTAGAGATATAAACAAAAGGTAGAGGGAGCTGACTATCAATATACCCTTATTATTTTCATATAATTACGTGAATACCATTGGAGTTGGATTTTTTTTTTTTGAACCATTGGAGTTGGATGTGTACACAAAATTCTGCTACTTTTTGTTTTAATCCTTTTTGGGATTTTGCAAAGTTATCATAGCTTTTCTTGTCGTTTTGGATGTGCAAAACGTCACGTCGTTACCTTCACAACTATTTTTTATTTTTTATTTATAAATTTTTTTACCCAGTTCCAATATTAAATTTGAAATACATATTTTAATTTAATTTAATTAAAATTTGTTTTTGACGTTTAAATGCATTAAAATGGTACGAAATTTAAATTCTTTTTAATTAAAATTTAAAAATATATATTAAAAAAATTTTATTTTCTATATAAATCTACCTGACTTAATTTTAAAATAGTCAAAACTCTTGTTAGTATCGGACATTAATAACATCATATATACAAATATGGTAAGAATTTTTACTAGAAAATTATTACATCAAATTATTATTTTTATTTATATTTATTACTGATAGATGAGGATAATGAATGCATTGCATTTTACATAAATGTAATTAATAAAAAACACAAAATTTGATTTTAAGTGTTAATAAATTTTATGTGTGTTTTTTTTATATTGGTTGGATAGGGTGTCCTAGTTGGATTTTGCTTTGTCCTATATTAATTACTCTTTGTTATTTTTGTGATGTGTAATTGGGGTATAATAATTTTTTTTAGCATATTTTTCTGGTTGGATTTTTTTTAATTCCAATTAGAAGCATTTTTTTTGTACATGGATTTTATTAAACTACTAATTCTAGGAATGAAATGAAAAAACATGACAAAAAGGAGATACCTAACTTCAACAACTGCAACTCCACTTATAAGAAGAAGAAAATTCAACCATATGACATTTCCACTAAGCTCTCCCATAAGATTAAAAGGATAATGCATGTGGTCCAAAAAAACAACCCACCCTGCACCTGCTTCTAATTGGCTGATTGATGACAGTACCTTTGCTGAGATTGGTGAAGCAGTAAAAAAAAAATGGCAGGAAAAGGGTCAGTTACAGTTAAGATTTTACTACGTCACCATGTGTAGCACAGAAGAAGCAGATGAATAAGAAGAAGCTAGACATAAACGATAGATTTTGTTAACTAAGAAGGACAGGACTGTGCTGTGCACAAAACAAAGATAAGATGAAGACAACGTCAGTGACTTTCAGGCTTTTTGTTTTTTTGTTTTTACCTGAAAATAACAGAACAGATGGACAGGTAAATAAAAAGTACACGCCGTAGTTTCTTTAGGGAAAAAATAAATAAACCCTTGGACCAACAAGGTGGTTTTATTTATGGTAGTTTTAAGGAAGGAGAACAGATCGGTAAGAAATCTGCTAAAATAATGAATAGTACTAAATTAATTGAATTTGAGAAATTATATCCACGTTTAAAACTGTGATTGGTCACGTGACGTGTTTCTGCCAATGGCATTGAAACTGAGACATTTGAGGGATTAATCAAACCATGTTACTACTATATGTGGATATTTTTCTTTCATTTTTTCGGTGTTATTTATCATTACTTAAACTAAAACCTGAATTTCAATTGAGGTACCTGAAAACGTTACTAATCTGTTTATAGAAAGTTGAATGGAAAAGGGAAACTAACTGTATATTAGTTTTGAACAAAACAATAGGTCTGAGTGGGTAGGGTTTTCAAGTGCCGCGTGGAGGTCGAATGAATCTAGGCGCAAAATGTCATGACCCCAGCCAAGCCCATCCTTCCCATTAGGTCTAGCCGCTGACAATCGACAATGACATGATTAGCACCCGTGGCCGTGGGTGATACTGAAATTATGGATTCCAAGTATTAGCAGGTGATCCCCATGTCATTTGCCACTAAAAGAAAAGAATATATACGCATAAAGTTCCACAACTAACCAATTTCTTTTTATAGATACAAGACCCAACAGGAATATTTCCTTGACAATTACATAAAGATCATAGGAATATTTTTTTCTTCACATCTTTCACGCCCAGACTTCACTTTATACATATTTATTAATATTAATTAATTTCAGTTTTTTATTGTTGTGTA
>CATIWK010490155.1:0-13743 GCA_949634005.1 Mallotus japonicus
GAAAATTTTAGGACGACACTCATATCTCTTCTCAGGTCCTTTATAATTAAATTTTAGTCCCTTAAATTATTTAAGATGATGGGATGAAGTACAAGAATAAAAGGACGAAGATGAAGACACATAAGACATTTAAAAAACTAAATAATTTTTTTAATTTGTATATTACGTTAAACTAGAGAATTCATACCATTTGCGAATTTGTTTAATTTGGGAATTTCTCATTTATATAACGTGATAGTAATAAATAGTGAATTTCTTTTCTTTGTTTCATTATTTCTTTAATTTATTCTTGGCATAATACATTTATGACCCTTTGTACTTAACATAATTTATCAGTTTGACATTTTAACTTACAGTTTTGCCATTTCAACACTTAAACTTGTCTAAAATGCACTAGTCTGCACTAATATGATGGCATAATGCATTTACCACCCCTTGTACTTACCACTTTTTGTTAGTTTGACACTTCTACTTGCAGCTTTTAGTTAGTCAAATCCTTAAAATGTGACACATATTGATTCGTTATTCCATTCCACGTGTACTGACAGGATTTTGAAAATAGTATTTTAGGCGAGTTCATGTGTTAAAATGACAAAACTATAAGTTGAGGTGTCAAACTGACAAAAAGTGACAAATATAGGGGGTCATGGATGTATTATACCTTTATTCTTATTGGTTTATCAAAGTGGGTATTATGTTAAAATGATAAAATTACAAGTTGAGGTATCAAACTGATAAAAAGTGACAATCATGAATGTATTATACCTTTATTCTTATTGATTTATCCATGAAATGTTAGGAAGTGAGCTTAAATGACACATTAAATGCAATTGTTAGCTAGTCTGAATTTTCGAAAAAGATCTAGTTCGAAGAATGTTATTCCTTTTTATTTTGGGTGGAGATTTTTGCACTCCATTTTTTGTTTTTTTAGAATTGTAAATTACATAACTATCCTTTATTGAAAATTTTTATTCTTTTATTAATTACAATTTCTAAACTACCATTTTTTTTCATTTTCTTACATAATTTATTGTTTAATGTTTAACATTTTAAAACTACTTGTAATTGAGTTTTTTTTTTACGTTGATAAAATTTAATATAGTCGGTTATTTTTTTATAAGCACTCTTTAACTTTTAACTTATCTTAATTGTAAAATTTGCACTAATTATAGTAAATAGCATATTTTTTTATTTTTTATGAAGAGATTTTTTAAATATCATATGCACATAATTTTATTTTATTTTTATCCTCATTTTTTAAAAATAATTTAAAGATAAAATTATGTGATTAAAAAATCATTATAAAAGTTCAACAATAATTCATCATATAAAAAGTATTCATAAATTCAATGAATAGAGGTAAAATCAATTTACATGTAATATAGATCAAATACATCCCGATAAATACTCTAATTAAGTTATACTATGAAAGTCTATTTGATTAAAAAAATATGACACTTACTTTTCTATTATTGATATTAACACTTGTCTAAAAAATAAAAATTACAATAATTTTTTATATGATGAAATTTTCATTAAATTTTTATAATATATGTTTTTAATTATGTAATTTGACTTTTATATTATTGTTTTTTTAAAATATGATAAGAAAAATAAAAATAAGATTACGTGCATATGATATTAAAAACTGTTCATAAAAGTAAAAATTAAAAAACTATTTATAAAAGTGAAAAAAGATTTTTTTTTTAATTGGTGCAAGTTTTATAATTATCTAAACAAATTAAAAAGTAAAGAACGGTTATAAAAAAAAAATTGACTATGATAAGTTTTTGAATGCAAAAAAAAAAAAATGTAAGTTCAATCATACGTAGGTTTTTTTTTTGTCAACATAAGTAGTTTTATAATTTTAAACATTAAATAGTAAATTTAGATAAAAAAATAAAAAGAATATAGTTTAAGAATAGTAGTTAATAAAAAAAAAACATTCTAAATAAAAGGATAATGATATAACTTGAAATTCCAAAAATAAAAAAAGGAGTGCAAAAATAAATGAAGAGAGTGTAAAAATCTCCACCCTTCTTTTTTTTTTTTCAAAAGATAATCTTTCATTAATAAGGAAAATAATATCAGATTACAATAATTGATTTTCTAACCATGCATGCTACAGAAAAGCTAATAGTTCAACATTGACATTTTTGCTACTGCCACTGCCATAGCATTTCTAGAATTGGTAAAAAGGACATGTACGAAAGGGTTGTTTCAACTGAAGCAACACAATGCCACCCTGCCAAGACGAAGATCAAGAATCCATAGAACATGAAAAAATATATATGTATTTGTGCTGTTAAAGATTACCTTTATCTAAACCATATGTACAGAAGGGGGGGGCTAAGGTTTTATCATCCCATGCTACACAAATGCCAAAGCCGCCAACTCAACTCATTTCAAGAGAAACAATGAAACTATATTCCAAAATGATCTAGGTAACTTTGAAAAGGAAAAAAAATTATGGGATACAGAACCATATAGGTATCCACCTGTAATGAACATGTTCTTGAGCCTGAGCAAAGATCTCTTGCTATTCTACATTGTGCGCTAGAATCAATTTACATTTGACCACCTTATGCATGGCATACATCTAGAAAGGGAATGGCCGTGCCTTCTGACATAAATGGACGTTAAGCCTGCAAAACACATCAAAACTTTCATTAGAGAACTCCCCCAAGTCTAGCAGCTAGTTCATAAAATGCAAGTATGAAAATCTTTAAAAGAATAAAAAATAATAATAAAAAGGCTGGCATCCAATTAAATAATGTCTTCAATGGAATGGAGTTTGTTGTCACATTATATGCATTTATAGAATTCCTACACTTGAGCATCCTCATTTGACTATTTCATTTAACCTCCTAAAAATCATTACTTTTACAATACCTACAGTGTCACAGGACAAATAGAAATTGTGGCTCAATCATGAATCACAAACTACTTAATACCATAATATTGTGCCTGATTTTCATTCTGTTCTTTAAGCAGGGCACAATAGCAAACTTGGAAATGACAGATATAAAAGTGGATTTAACTATATCGCAACAGACATTCATGTACATTTTCCAGTTCCAGGGAGAAAAAGCAATAATGGCATCAAAAGCTACCTGAAAAATTCTTCATGATAAGCTTGCGCTTAATAGTCCAGCTGGTCTCTTTCTCCCGAACGCTTCATCGTCAAAATCTTCATTAGTGGAATTTTCTTGACATAACAATCTATTCTCTCGTATTGGATTTAAACTAAGGGTATCCCAAATGAGTGGATGATCTTGATGCATGTTTCCTTGGTCTGTTACAGGACCAGTCTCAGCATTGTCCTCCACACCGTCTTTTGCATGACTGCTCACAGGATCTGTTCTTTTACCATCCTCGGTGGCTGGTAGATCCATATTGAAATCAGAGCCCAAATCAAATCCAGACTGATCATCTGCATGAAAAGCAACAGTTACAGCTCCTTGGTCAGCTTGGTCAGCTGGATCCTTTTTCTGTCTCTTCCATTTCTTTGTTGATGAAGTACCATCATCTTCAAAATCTTCTTCTTCCCTCTCTCTGTGTAAGTAAACCCACAATTTCCTTTCCCCATCAAATTGAACACAAGGATCACGTTCATAATGTAAACGGTCCAAGGCTCCACTAACAACTTGATTCACTTGAGCATCAGACACGTCTTCAACGATATACTGTGAATCTCTAATCAAGGTACAAACATCTGCCCTGGTGCCAATACTTCCAGGTAATCTTGAAGCTGCATCTCTCACAAGACAAAGAATTGTAACATGAGGTGGTCGATCACGCTTCAGCATGAAATGGTCTCGGGCTTTTGAAGTTGGCTTGCCACCACACCTTCTCAAGGGAGCAACAATTGACTTTTTGCCATCAGCAGCTGTGTACAAGAAGGCTCTGTCAGGAATGGAATACCTCAGCACTTCTTCTTTACGGAAATAGTCTCGCACCTCCTCAGAACTTGGGCTAATAGTGCTGAGGCTCTTCTGAGCTCTCAGGTCCCTGAACCTTTCTTTTTCATCCAGGTTGCATTGCATCAATGACACAGGGGGGGCCGGAAGACTTCCAATTTGTTGAAGGGTCTCCTGACCACTTTTCAGCCAATTAGCAAATGAGTCAACCAGCTTCACAAGCATTTTGTGAGGAAGACCCCAATACTCAGGCGAAGTTACCTCCTCCAAAGAGTCATGATCTGTTGAAGTATGAGAAAGTGGACCAATCCAAGACCAACTCTTCGTAGATTTTTCATACACCACAAGTGCCTTCCAACCCTTTGCTCCTAAAGGTGCTGTTTTTGATGAAAATATCTTGAGAACTCCTCTAACCAGATCTTGAAGTGGCTCTTGCGTCTCAAGAATACAAGGATCCCCAGGGTTTGATTTTACACGGTTAACAATCTCTTGAACAGTAAGAGATGGCACATTCAACTGCACTGCAGGCTCTGATTTATTGGCATCAGTGTTCTCATGAGAAACAGTCCCATCAGCATCACCTTCATGCTTTCCATTCTGCTCACTGGATTTTCCAACCTCTAAGGAATCTTCTGAAAGAGGACTGGTCATTGCAAGGCGAACTGCTGAAAGAAGATGTATGATAGAAAATGAGAAGCCAGTATGAACAGTAGGCGTAATTGGCGTATATGGCTTTTTCTGTGGTTTGGTTTCCAAATCCATGTCCACTGTCCCCATGTCTGCAACAGGTGGATCGGAAACTTCCATATCTAAAGTGCCAGTGTCAGCCTCCACTTTCCTTTTTCCTTTTTTCTTCAATGAAATAGTCTCATCAACTTGCTGCTGAAGATAACTATCCTCATCCCTTGCATCAACATTAGTTAAGTCCTCCTTTGCTTTCCGTTTCTTTGCTTTTGAGTTGAGCCCTAGAAATGCAGCATCAGATCTGTCATGCTGATCATGCATATAAACTTCACTGCCCTGTCCTTTCTTCCCAGATCTGGATAATACACTTTCATCTGTCAATAGACGTGTTTCAAGCAAATCACCCACCTCATCAATAGCATAATCATGGCTGACTTCTCCTTTCTGTTTCCGGTCAGAAGGATATGCCTTCAATTTGGATATGTACAAACTTTCACCAGATCCTCGCAACTTTCCATGCTTGCTTAATTTGCGACCTTTTTTCCTGTCATTATCATCTTCAGATTTACCCAAAGGAGTGCTATTTTCCAATACTATGCCAGAGTTAGGTAATGGACTGCTGTCACGCATCTTACCCTTCTGCTTTGCTTTTGATGAGTATTCTGGCATGTCCACAAGCTCACAAAAGCCAGCCCCTTTTTTAGAGAAATCTATGATTCCATCAAAAGCCAGTGAACTCTCCTGCATATCTTTATTGACAAATTTTCCCTTCTTAGCATCAGGGCCAGACTTCAATAACAACGATCGAGAACCCTCAATCACACCACCAGGATAAGCTGGCTTGCTCCTCATCAAAGGATTGTCCTCATTGTAGTCATCAAATTGCTCAGATGAGTCAGATTCTGTATCTTCATTTTTTTCATATAACCTGCTAGATTTCTTTGCTCCTTTATCTGGTCCTCCATTGAGAACTAAATTTGCTTTGAGCTTCTCCCGTGATGGCTTTGCTCTCAATTCAGAAAGTAGGATTCTATCATTCACTTGGGGAGAAGAAGATCCATAAGTCTCAAAATTGAGGTCTGGAGAATCTCTCCCTGTCTTCCATTTCTTGCTTCTCCTATTCCAATCATCAGATTTCAGAGAGGAATCCACAGGGAAAGCAAGTCCTTGGTTCCTGGCATGCCACATTGGTTCACCATGCTCTGATAAGTCCATACGATTACCCTTCAGAGTTAGCTGTGATGCTCGGCCTTTCAGTGACTTCATCTGATCTCCAACAGCAAATTGATGAATGTTTTCAGGATACTTGGCCTTTTTTCCAAGTTCATGGGAAGTTCGAATGTTAGGTTGCTTACCTTTGGCTCGTTTCATGTCTGACAGCTGATTCACATTCCTGTTCCTCCCATAAGCATGTAAATCATTCTTTGAAGATAAAGGAAAGCCCATAAAACTGTCACTGTCTAATTCATCACTTCTCAAGAGGTCATGCTTCTTTCCTGGTTTTAAAACCCCAGATTTTTCCATCAGACCATTATATGGCATATTTCTATCTCGCTGTCTGCCCAATCTTCTCCCATACATTGTACCTTCAGCATCAGCACCGTTGTGAACGATTCTCATCGGATCCCTTAGCTTTCGTGATGCGCCTGCGTCGTATCTGATTGCCTTTTGCCGGGAACCTTGCACAGGCAAACTATATGGCCTAGAAGTTGCATCCAAACCTTGATAAACAGAAGTTAACCGACCAGTCATCTCCTTTGATGGCAATTTTTTTGAGCCGGCCAACTTCAGTATACCCTTTGGATTCTGCTTTGCATACTTAGGCACTTGCATTTCAAAACCCACAGAAGGCATTCGTGAACGAAATTCCACATTTGCACTAACCCCATAAGCAGAATTATGGCCCAATTTCTGTGAACTTTTCCGATTTTTAACCCTTTTGCTCCATGGCCCATTACCAAATTCCTCTTTCTCTGAGGAATCACTCTCCAAATCTTCCTCCATCCTCCCATACATCAAACTCTTTTGACTCTTCATAATATTCAAGACCCTAAGCTTCTCTTCAATACTATACCCCCTACAATTAAACCAAGCATCCCTTATTTGACATAAATTAGCAACCATATTATTCTGATGCTTCCTCAAGAGATGGTAATGCTGCCGCTTCTGAAAGAAATTCAAACCCTCCCTGTAAAGAGCAACCCTTGGTTCACACAATCCACCTTTCAGCATCTCAAACAATTTCTTAATAGGGCTACCGAAATGGAAATTCTGACCCTCAAAAAGATCTTTAAGGGTTTGCATAAATGTGTGCTGATCCAAATCTGGCAAATACTTGGTAAGACTAAATCTCTCATCTTCAGTTAGAATATCGTTCCAAACATCAACAGACAATATATCCTCCAAACCAGAAAGATCATACAGCTCAAAAGGAACACTACAAGTTAAATTCCCAATTTGACAAAACTCAGCCCCAGTTTCCCCTAATTCTAACAAATCAAAATCATCAGATCCTGCCCCGGAATCAGCATCATCAAATTCATCATCATCATCATCAACATCAACATTTTCAACATCAACATCATCAGATTCTGCAGCAGAGACAGCTCCACCACCTCCCCCTCCTCCTCCTCCTCCTCCTCGTCCTCGGTGCTGAACCTCATCATCTCCATCATCACTAGACATACTCTCCCTACTAATAGGAGAAAACTCTGGATCAAACCTAGAACCCTTAAAGCTATTCTTCTCAATCGCCATCATTAAAAAAACCAATACCAAAAGAACAAATTCCTACCCAGTAATCATTCACCAAAAAGCTGCAAATTTTTCCCAAAATGAACCAATTCAAAACCCTATACAAAGAAAACCCTAAATTAAAAAGATTCAAACTTTAAACTACAAAAGCAATAAAACACCAAAAAAATAAAATAAAATAAAATAAAACAACTCAGATAAGAAAAAACAAAAAAATCAAACTTTCAAAGCAAAAAAAAAAAAAAGAAAACCCAATTGAAATCTTTACCTTATTTCAGCGTATTGAAGAGCGGCGACAGGAGCAACTTCACCAGAGACCGATAATTGAATATGGGAAAAGGAGAAACCCTAAATAAAGAATTTAATAATAATAAAAAATATATATATATAAAGAAAGAGATAAAGAAAGATTAAGGAAGAAGATGGTGATGGTGACAGGAGAAGGAGAAGGGGCGGTGAAGAAGACGATGGTGACGTGGAAGAGAATGAGCCGTCTGATTATTTTTGGGGAAGAAGAAGGAATATGAGAAAAGACCAAAAAGGACAGAATTGGGAAAAAAAAAACAACCAAACCCGAAAAAGAAAAAGAGAAAGACGATGGAAAATGCGCAGCACCTATAAACAAAGTGTAGAGTTTGGTTTGGTGTGTGAGAAGAAAGAGACGATTTGACTCGCTCTGTGTGACTCAGTTGACCCACTGAGTCTGTTTTCATCGACAGGGGATTAAAAACAAAGACAACGAAAATTCCTGAGCCGTTGGATTCTCTTTTCAATCCGACGTCGTGTTTATGTTCATCCAGAAGTTTATATGCTGTTTAGTTAATATGAAAAAAATAACGTTAATTAAGTTCTGAATTTTGTTCAAAAATTAATTAATCAAAAAATAAAAAATGTATTAAACATTGACAATAATAAATCATGCATATTTTAATGATTAATAATAATAATAATAATAATTTTTCATCATTAACATAAATATAAATTATAGGGGCTTCTATAATAATCTGAAGGTGGATGTTTGTAATTTTTTAGTCATTAGATTAAAACATAAATTATAAACCATTAGAATGAAATTAAAAAAAAAAGGACCTATAACCTGTAGAGAATGTTACCTTTACAGTTAACAAAAATATTTTATAACGGAACTTTTTTTTAACGATTTATAACCTATATTTACAGTATCGTCATTTTTAAAACTAACAGACTAAAACATAATATATGGTGAATCATAAAATAATATATAGTTGATAATAAAATACTAAATACAAAAATACACTAGAGAATATAAATTTCACTAATTTTTGTTGTGGTTAACCACACAATATCACAAAATATGAAGTAAAAAGACAAAAGAGCATATATTTTACTAAATTTCCATATTATGGAAAATTCATAATAAAATGATATATGGTTGATCACAAAATAATATAGATTGACTTTAAAATAATATAGGTTGACCATATACTATCAAGCAAAAAAATTTTGGTTGACAATAGAAAATCAATTCTCAAAATTTTGATATTTATTTTTGCAAGATTAATTTTACGATTTAATAAAAATATTATGATTTAATTAATTTTTGTAAAATTAACATCAAAAGCATTTAAATTAAAATTAATTTAAAAAGTATTAAATTATTAAGAATTTAGACTGGACTAAGTTTTAAATTTTCAACAATTAATGATAGAATATGTTTTAACTTGATTTGCTATATTTAGGCTGTTGACATATTTTAAAATTTATCTTCAATTGTGAATATCATGTTTCGCTATTTCTACATTTTTTTGTGCTATTCTATTGTCACTTTACTATTTTGTTATTTTTTCTATTACATTTATCTTTGTGGATGCTATAGATAGCGCGTGGATGTAAATTTTGTTATGATAACATTTGTTTTCCAAGGTTTTATTAGATTTAGACCTAAATCCATTCTTTTACATTTTTATCCTTATGATGTATTTGCTAAAAAAAAAAATCATATAATAATTGTAATTATCTTTTTTATTTATGCTTTTCATTATTATTGCTATGGATGGATGGGTGTGTGTTTGTATATATTTTGTCATACCGAAACTAGAGTAATACAAAAAATGTATTGAGTATTAGCTAATAAGAAGTAGCTAAGTAGAAATGACTTTTCGAACTCATAATCTTTATCTAGAGGACGATTTTTGTTAAGTTCAAGATTATCTATCATTTTTTGAGCAATTGAGTGGCGACTACTTACATGAGACTTATTTGAGTTTTCAAAAAGATTCTCGCTTCATCCTTAAAGGCGTATTCGATTTTCCTTTCCACTATTACGGTCGCCTCTCATTCTGATCTCCGAACAACTCTGGCCTACTCAAAATGGCGACTCCACTGGAGATTGAAGATATATAATGATTTTGAAACGGCCTACTTCTTATGGTATTTCTATCTTTAAGGTATTATAAAAGTGCCCAAGTTATAACTGATTAATTTACAATATGGTTAACTATATAATAAGAAAATTTATCCTCGAACTTTGCCAATAAAATTCTAATTTAAGTTAGATTAGAAAGTTATGATAAGTTAATTGATACAAAAAATATAAGAGTAAATTATAAATTTTAGAAAAAAATTAAAATTGAAAATTTTCAGAAATCCAAATTAAATTAGTAACAAATAAATATTTTTATTTTTTAAAATAGTTTTTCTCTAATTCTTTTGGGAATTCAAATATATAAAACAATAATTTTTTAAATAAACATTAATAAAATCATTTAAACATTTTTAGAAGATATTAAAAATTTGATAAAAAATATGCATCTTAATGAAATTTTTAAAAATAACATTTATTTTTAAAATAAATTTTTTTTAAATAGTAACCTTTATCTAAAAATATATGTTCATGCTAAGTTAATTTTTCTAATTTATTTCATATCTTTTTCATTTTGTTATCTTTAATTTTGAACAATCATATGAATTTGGGCACTTAATTATACGTATATTCAATTTTTTGAAGTTCATTATGCCAAACATATAAAATAAAACATTTCTTTAAAAAAAAAAGATTAAATTGATTGACTATTTATTTTTACTAATGTTAATATATTTTTATTAGGTGTATTAATTATTTATTTTTCAATTGATTTTATTAGTTATAGAATATTTTTACTAACTTTTTATTTTGTTTTAATTTTTTTTTATTTTTGCTAGCATATGATGTAGGTATGCAATTTTTCTTTTTTAAGTATTGTTATTATTAAATTGTGTGAAATGTTGAATTGAGTTAATTCTTGTAAAAATATATTTACGGTTTATTTCTATATAAGTTATACTTCAAAAATAATAATTTAATACATAATTGATAATGGGCTTTTTTATGTTTGCTAATATCATATCCATTCTTGTCAATTTCAATATTATTTTTAATTTTATTATTTTTCTTCAATTATTTATCTTCTATTATATACTTTTCAATTATTTGTTAGCACATAAAACCTTACTCTTGTTACTATTTGTTTTAATCTTGCAAATCTAACTCTTTTTATATTCTATATTCTATTTATTCTTTACTTTATTTTATTTTATTTTTTATTTTTTAATGAGGCCAATCGTATATTGTTTGACTTATAAATTAACAAAATTATCTTTATTTGTTGCATTATTTGCTAATGTTAATGTGAAAATTGAAACTTAACTATTCTTTACATATTAAGGTTGTAGGATAATTAGTAAAACTATAAAAAATTTCAAATTGACCAAATTAAATTAATCCAATTCCATCCAAATAAAATATTATGACTTAAAACATTGAAAGGTTGGTTACGATTTATTTTTTTAAACTATATTTTTAATTTAGTTTTGAATTATGAAAAAAATCTAAGAAAATTAAATTGAATCAATAATATAATAATTATTGCTGATTATTCATAGTAATGACAAATCCATATGATTGAACTACTATCAAATATGAAAAGGGCTATTTTAAATAAATTAATACTTTTGCAAATATTATAATTGAATAAGAAAATATTCTACTAATTCGTAAACTGTATTCTAAACTATTTAAAAAGTATACTAAATTTTGATAATTTAAAAACATTTATATTGTAATTTTAATTTTTAGTGACTTCTAAACAAGCAGTTTTCATTCCATTTTTATTAATATTGTACTAAAAAATTACAAATATATAATAAGAACTAAAATTTATTTTTTATTTTTAAAATAGTGACAAGTTAATATTTTTATTTTTATATATATACTAAAACAATTATCCTAATTGAATTTAAATATTTTTAATTTTGATATTCTTGAATGTTATTTGGTTTGGTTAATAATTTAAATATTTAAAAATTAAATTTATTGGTTTTGTTAAAAATATTTATTTTAAATTGAAAAAATTAAAGGAAAAATTACAGTGTACACTATAGTTTGACCCTCTTTTTTCATTTGCACTTTATGTTGTTTTTTTTTTCACACTCGAATAAGCGCTTTTCATCTTTACTTTTTTTCTTTTTCTTTTCATTTTTACGGTTTTTCTTGTTTTTCTTATTTTTTGTTCTTACTACTGCTATTATTCCATAACTATTTTATTTTCTATTTATTTTTTCTTTCTCAACTTATTTTTATTTATTTTATTGTTTTTGGTTGTTTTTTAGGTTATTTTTCTAGTTTGTTTGTGGTTTTTTTTCATTTGTATAGCCTTTTTTGTTTTTTTTTTTTGTGGTTGTTTTGGCGGTTAGTTATGGTTTTTTGTTACTTCAGCTTTTTGTTTTATGAGGTTGTCTTGTTGAAGTTGCTTTTATGGTTGTTTTTAAGATTTTTTTTATGGTTTTTTTTTTTTCAAAACAACCATGAAAACAATAAAAAAATCACTACAAAAAAAGTTTAAAAATTTGACAATGAACCAAAAAAAACAAAAATTCAAAAATAAACCAAAAACAACCACAAAGACAACCATTTTTTGGTTGTTTTCTAGTTATTTTGGTGGTTGTTGTTTATGGTTTAGTTTTGGTTCTTCATTGTTTTTTATTGTTTTTCTGGTTTTTTTTTTCCTAAATAACCATAAAAACAACCACAAAATAACCACAAAATCACTAAAATACAAGCTCAAAAAATTGAAAATGAACCAAGAAAAAAGCATGAAATTGTGTATAATTATTTACTACTTTATTAATTTTGATAAAATCATTTAGATCATTATATAATAATAAAGTCAATATCTCCACTACTCACATGAGATTGTATATAATTATTTACTACATTATTAATTTTGATAAAATCATTTCGATCATTATATATTGTTATTTTCTTGATTCAAGTCATTTTTATATTTATGACATCAATAATTTTTAAAATATTATTTTATTTGACTTCATTTACATTAAAAAAAGTGTTAACCACACACATTAGATACATGATATTTATATCACTATTAAAAATATGTATATTTGTTTAACAATAAAAAATTGAATTAATTATAAAACTTGCTATTTTCTCAATTGAAATTTCTATTATATAATAATTTTATTTTTATTATATATTGATTTGGGGTTTAACTTAAATCATCCTCCAAAAGTATATAAAAATATATTTAATTTGATATGTTAACTTTACAATTTACGGTTGACCATAAAATAATGTATGATGAACCACAAATGTTTAATTTATATTTTAAACCATAATCGTAAATTTTTTAAAACTTATAACCGGTTAACCTAATATAATAGGTAACTTTTTTTTTTCAAATTAATTTTTTTTAAAGGTAGCAATACCTTAATCCTAAAGTATAATATGAAGTTTGATCTAGAATATTTTTGGCAAAATTCACATTCAGACTCCTAAACTTTCAAAATTTTTAGCTTTAGGCTCCTCAAGTTGCATTTTGTATATCTAAACTCTTGCATTTCACGGGTTGAAAATTTTAAACTCTTATGTCAATTTTTTAATACAAATTATTTCCTTTTGGTCCCTAACGTTTTATATTTATAACATCCATACCTTTTTTTTAATAGTTATCACTTTTAAATTTTTTCACAAATAAAAAATAAATTCACTTATTTAATTTATAATATTATAAATTAAAATATAAATATAATTTTCTATATAAAATAATTTTTATATTATAAAATAATTATAATAAAAATATTTTTATATTCTTTAAAATTTTGTACAAAAAATAAAGCCAAAAAGGTATTAAAAATATGTAATTTTAATTGTAATTAATTATAAAATATATTTTATCATAATGTCTTTTAATTAAAATTTCTTTTTCATCATAGTATTTCATTCTGAAAAATATAAATTTTGTTGAAAATAAAACTTGTATAATTTTAAATATTGTGAAAATAGTAATATTATTATATTTTTTCTATATCTTAACATTGACTTGTTTATTTATTTTTAAAATTTAAAATT
>CATIWK010490208.1:0-14855 GCA_949634005.1 Mallotus japonicus
TGAAAACTGAAATTTAAAATAAGAAAACTAAAGCATGTCGGTTCGGTTTTCAGTTAGGTTCAGTCGGAAATCTTGTACATCCTTACTATATAGTGTCTATTTCTATTAATTTATTTCCATTAGAAAAACCACTTTTAATTGAATAACTATATTTCGTATTTTTCAACATTTTGTAATGATAATATTTTTTATCTGAAAACATTCTATCTACCTTTTTAAAAAATTTACCATTTTAATTAATAATAATTATTATTAATCTTCAACTAAATATTTGAAGATAATAAAATTATTATTTTATTTATATAACATAAATGTTTCTCTCAAAAAAATTTCTTGCACTGTATATTTTTAAAAAAATTATGGTGGCAGTTAGTTATTAGACAAATAAAAGTTTTAATTAATTTAATTATAATTTTTTAAAATATTAGAAGTATTATTTTATTTTTATAGAAATCTAATATTTTAAATTTATAGTGTTATAATTTATTATAATCTTATTAAATTTTTTATTTGAATAATATAAAATAGAAACAAATCTAATTAAAATAAAATATACTTGCAATAAAATTATAACTAAACTTTTAATTTATTTAGTTTTTGTTGGAGCTAAAATATAAATTAACCTAATTAAAATAGCAAACTGTTAGGGTCAAAATATGTATAGTTTTAGGACTTCATTTTGCATACATTTGCATATTTTGAATAGCATTTAGGATAGAAAAACATATAGAAACATATACTTTTATATTTTTCTTATTTTTGTTAGGAAAAAGAGAAATGGAGGTGATTGGGTGATGAAAAGCTTAAATATGGGAGTCAAGATGCAGAGGACACAGAGGAAGCTATCTGTCGCAAGCGTGGACGAAAGCGCGATCGTGGACTTGCCCAAGCCCTGCCCCAAGTGATGTCAAGTCTTCTGCGAGCGCAGTTTTATGCACGATCGTGAGTCCTTGTTTAGCCAACCTTCTGGCGCGAGCGCGTCCTTTTCACAGCAGGCCCTTTTATCGCGAGCGCGGGATGATGCACAATCGCGGGCAGCACATTTCCAGCAAAATAACATGCTGATGTGTACGAAATTCAAAGAATAAATCCAAGGGAGGTGAAAGGACATGTTCTAGAAGGGCTAAAAAAGACAAAGACACGAATTACTTGCAGAGGAGGACAAATTGGTTATAAAAACACACATGCTTACACAAAGAAAAAAGGAGAGGAACCAAGGAAGAGAAGAAAAGAGAAAAAGGAGAAAAAGGAGTTGAAGGAGAGGGACCCATTTGCAGAATCAAGCTCCCTTGGATAACTTTTCTTCTCTTATCTTTATTTAAATCTTTTGTGTGTAATTTGAATATTGAATATTGTTCTTGATAACCATGAGTGGCTAAGCATTTGATGTTGTTGGGATTTTTGGAAACCCATTTGATCTAAGTTTAATTAATATATTAGTTCTTGTTATTTAATTACATATTATGTTTTGTTGAGCATTGTTGAGTATTGTATTGTGGCCAAATGCAATCCTTGTTTGAGTCTATGCATTGAGAAATGATGGATCCAATAGACCCACAAACATTTGTTAGATCTTTCAATGATTTGAGAGAGCTTGTTTCGATCTAATCCTCCACAAGTTTGCTGAATGCCTTTCAATGTCAATTCTAATCTTGTTATATGATGATAATGAGCGTTCAATTGTATAATGAGATTGATAGACATTTGTTAGTGAGGTTAGCTCTACTCGAAAGAGATTGTTAATTCGGTTTTAGAAAGCTTGAGGTATGCATGAACACTTGAACTAATATATTGCTTGACTTAATGAGAATGTGGTGTACAATTATCCGAGCAACATGCCTTTTATATTGATTGTTCCTTTGCCATTTTAATTCCAGCAATTTCAATTTATAGCTCAGTGTTAGTTTAGTTGATTGCTTGCTTCATTAAACCATTTCGATTGCTCTAAACAACACAATAGAGATTGATAGGTGTTTAGTCCACAATCCATGTGGAAACGATACTCTACTCACCCTTTTTATTACTTGTTCGACTCATGCACTTGCGGAAATTACCCAACACAAACATACTTTCAAATAAATTAAAATTAAATTTTAATAATTTAGATTTTTATTAGAGATAAAATAGAAGTTAATTTAGAAAACATATTTTCAATTAAATTAGAACCACATTTTAATTAATTCAATTTAATTTTTATTAATAAATGACTAAATTATTTAATTTTTATATAATAATAAACGAAAACTGATCAATAATTTTGTATGTTCCTTCTCCTTCGTGTGTGTATTTCTATAATATATTACGCTAATATTATTTGATATATGTATATATATTTGAAAATATATCAATTAAATTTTAGAAAACCGGAAATTGAGAAAGTACTTGGAAAGCATATGTACAACCTTGTGGTCTTAAAAGTTATTATGGCTTTTAAGGTTGCTCTGTTGTTATATGTTAAAATAATTTGGGAAAAAAAAAAAAGGAGAAAGCATGGGCAAAAGCGTTGAAATTTATAAATTTCGAAAAAAAAAAATACATTCATGGAAGAAATTTTGTACAATTTTATCATTTTTATTGGGCCTCTAATGAGAAATTATTTTCAAATTTAATAAACATTCATGGACATTAACGTTAGTAATAAATAAAAACTTTCCATCAAAAGTAAATAAATAAAAAAAATTGCTGTTTTTTCGAAGATTTTATAAACTATAGTTAAATTTTAAAGAATTTTAATTGTTTATTTGATACACACTCTTGCTTCACCGTATTTTCTTGCGATTTAACTGGAAAAGACATAGAAAAATATAATAACGTCTATAAATTTATATTTGCTTCTCTTTGTTCTTAAATTCAAAGAACTTTTGTTTGAGTATTTCTCTAAGAGGAATAAAAATAAAGACAATAAAATATTGGCCATACCTCTGTGCTATTTCTACACTTATTTACTTAATAATTATTTTTTAATGGGAAAATATTCCATTCATCCTCTTGTATAGATCAATTCTTTAAAATTTTATTTTTTAATTTGTATCAATTTAGATAATTAATTTTTTTTTATTTCTTTCAATTTAATTCAACTTTTAATTGACATGTATAATTGCTAATGCGACTTGTTGATGTGTCAAAAAAATAGTACTGACAATGTAAAGAGATCAAAACATCGCTATTTTAATCAAGATCAAAATGAAAAATGATCGGTTCGATTCAATTAAAAAAATATATAAAATCAAATTAAACCAAAATTTAAAAATAATTGGACTTAACTGAATAAGGGTCAAAACTAAACTGAATTGATTCAGTAAAGTTCATCGGATTATTTAACTTGACTTTTTATTTTTGCAATTTAAAAATATCAAAGTTATAATATTGCAATAAATTGCAATATGTCCGCAATAATCTGAATATAATTGCAATAAAACAACTATTCAGAAATTTGATTACTGTTCAGACAACAGGGTTGGTGAAGCAAACAAGTAATTAGAAAAGCCGAGTAGGTTGATGCTTTATTTGAAGATTTGTGTTGATGCTTTTCCCAGTTGAACACAATATATCAGGAAATTACTGAGAAAAAATGTATATGCCCCAAACTCCAAATTGTTGGGCCAACAGTTCTTTTTTTTTTTTTCTGATTTTATATAGCTTCACATCATTGAATAATTTCATTTTAAAAAATTAAATATAAATTATATTCAAATCATTACGAATATAAACCACTTTTAAAATACGTCTGCTATAATTATATTATTAACTTCTTTCAAATATAAGTATTTTTTTCACTAATTCTTTTTTTTTTTTTCTCTCTTCATTGTATTATTTTCTAAAAAATACTTTTGTTAAGTAATTTAAGATAAACGGATGGTTGGGAGTTGTCTGTTTTTTGTTCTATGAAATTGGCAATTGACAAGGACACATTACATGCCTTTATTAATGCATATTATATTTAACATTTTATGATGAAATATGAATATTTCCATGAACAAGGATTAATGAATAAAATGAACTATAAACTGGTTATAACTCCATTTATGTAATAGTTATGGCTGTGTAGATGTGGATTAATCATTTGGTGGTTGGCTTCTTCTGAAAAAGATGGTTAAAGAAATTCAATTCTGTATTTATAGCCACCTAAGGTGCATACAAATTGGTCATTTGGGCTTGGAATTAATTAAATTCACCATCATTGTCTACCTTTTAAACCTTAAAATGACATATTAATTAGTTTGTCTAATATATTTCTTTTCTTACTATTGTTTTCAGCATTAAATTATCAGCTTTGGTTGGCAGTTGAACTTCTTAAAATTATATATTCAATCTATATATCTAATTTTATTTAAATATTTTTCATATATATTTCACTAAAAAGTGCATACATTAAATCATATATAACATAAATTTTGAACATATTAAATCAATTAGGAGGTGTGTGATTTGAATGGAATAAAATGAAAAAAAGATAATTTGGACAATCCTATATTGTCTCATCAAAATAAAAAATTAGCTTGCACAAATAGAGTAAAAAATTTATCTAGCCAAATTTCGTACTATATTATTTAGTTCATTCATATAATATTTCATAGACAAACCAAACGTATTACAAATGTTTAAGATAAAAATATCTACTTACTAAACGAAAATAATTTTGAAATTATTTTATTTTTTCTATTATATATTTAAATTTACTAAGAAGCTCAAATGTATTCAAATATCCAATTAGCTATATTAAAAACTCAAAATGATCTTAATTCGAAAACAAATGTACACCAATTAGATGAGCAAGTCAATGATATTAACCTTATTTAGACCTTTTCCAATTATTTAAAAATAAAAATCATGACGTTTTGAATTTAAATAATTGTATATATAATTATGATAAATTATTTATTAAAAATTTTTTACCGCTTTTATAATCTGTATTGAATCGAATAGAAGTAGATTCTAAATACAAATAATAAAAAAAGAAACACAAAAATTAGTACAAAAGCAAGCTAGTAACATGCCCCTTAAAAAACACCATGTTAATTTTATTTGAATAATTGAGTCCATATACTTTCGAGATAATTAATTTAAATTTTTTAAAAAACTAAAATGCAACTTTAAACATAAAAAATTCAACTTTAGGTATATCACATTCAATTTTTATTTAAAATTATGAGCTCTAAATTAGAACAATTATCCTAACTCGATGAATATGACAATTTTTTTTAAGAAATTGTACTTAATTGACAATTTTTTTCTTAAAAATAAGTTCCTTAGGTGGATGGATATTTTGCCTTAGAAAAAAAAAATCTATTAAAAATGTGTTGTTCAGCAACATCAAAGTGTTAGTTACCATGAAGGCTGACTTGCTAAGATGAAGTGACCCATTAGATTGGCCAGTCTTCAATGCCAAAAAAAATAGCTAAAGAAGGTGCGTGCGGTTCATCAAAATTCAATCAAACAATCGTTAGTTCTCCTACTTCCCAACTACACGCCTTTAATATATCCGCCTAATTGCCTCTCTGTAATGGTCCAAACCCATCTGTGCCTCCTCCTTCTTCTAGTTCTTCAGTTTGTTTGATTCTTATTTGAGATCTCATTCAAATTTTCAGCTCAAGCTCTGGCTTTTTTCTGAATCTTGAACAGAAAGAACGTTTTTTAGCTTAAAGGGTCTTTTTAATTTGCCATTTGTTCATTGGGTCTCTCTTGTTTTATCTTTAAAATGAAGGTTAGTGTAGTTTCACGCAGTGGTAGAGAGGTCGTCAAAGGAGGCCTTGAGCTCAATGATTCGGTACCCTTTTCTACCTCTTTCCAGATTGTTGTAATTCTTGTATTTGTTTAGTGTTTGGTTGCTAGGAAAATGGAGGAAATGATTATTTATTTATTTATTTTTTGGTTCAGTTGAGTAAAAAAGACTTGAGCTTTCAAGATTGTTGTGGATTTTTCAATTGTAATTTTTATGTTTTGGAATTATTCTGTAGGCTACAGTGGCTGATCTGCAAGAGGCAATTCATAAACGAAGTAAGTAATATTAATATTTATTTCGCTAATCATTGATTGTAAGGTTTATTTTAAAGTCTAGAGCATTTTAATGTTAAGGTTACTTTGTAGATCTTGTTACTGTTATGAATTTAACTTGGAGAGAATTAAGAGAATTTTTCTGTCTTGGGATTTCTTGAGATTTTTGATAATCCTAAAGTAGACTGTCATTTCCTTGTTCATTTGATTTGTCCCATAGTTTCAATTCCTTCTTTCTGCTTAGAATTAGCTTTCATGCTGGTGTTAGAGCTCAATTTCTTGTGTAGCACATGTGTTCCATTTTTAATTTTACCTCACAAATGTGAATTTACTGGCTGAAACAAGAAATATTAGCAGAAAATGTACGTTTTATCTTATTGACCACAACTATATGAATAACATAGTATGACCAGATTTCATATGTTTTTGTTAGGGTTATTGAATTTAATCTGTTATTTTTTCCATGGTAAGTTCAGTTTGCAATTTTTTCATTGAATTGCCATAGAGCGTTCATATTCAGTTTTAGTGGTTTCTGTCATGTAAAACATAGCATGCATACTAAAGAAGAATTTCACAAGATCAGAGATTGTAGTGACTGGTGAGGGAGGAAATGGATATCTTCTATTTCATCAAGAATGGAATTTGAAAGGGCCAATATCATCTTGGGACATTTGTTAATGGAATTGGAACTTGCTTTTTTTAGCTTGTCATTCTATACTTATTAGTTCTTTGACGAAAGTTCCAAATAAAATTTTCAATTTTTTATTTGAAACTTCACGCCCCAACCTAAGGAACTAGTGCATTGGATTTGATTTTATTTTGCTAACCTGATTCATTGCTTACATCAACAGCCAAAAAATTCTACCCCTCAAGGCAGAGGCTGACCCTTCCACTTCCACCGGGATCAAAAGATAGGCCAACGGTTCTGAACTACAAAAAGAGTCTTAAGGATTACAGCGATGGGAATTCAGATAAAATAACAGTAGTTTTCAAGGACCTGGGTCTACAGGTGTCCTACCGCACACTTTTTTTCTTTGAGTACTTGGGTCCTCTGGTCCTCTATCCTGTCTTTTATTTCTTTCCTGTGTACAAGTACTTTGGATACAAGGAGGAACGTGTTATACACCCAGTTCAGACATATGCTATGTACTATTGGTGCTTTCATTACTTCAAACGTATCATGGAAACATTTTTCGTGCACCGATTCAGCCATGCAACCTCACCTCTCTCCAATGTTTTCCGAAATTGTGCTTATTATTGGACCTTCGGTTCCTATATTGCTTACTATGTGAACCATCCTCTTTACACTCCTGTTAGTGACCTTCAAATGAAGATTGGTTTTGGCTTTGGTTTGATTTGTCAAGTTGCGAACTTTTATTGCCACATCTTGTTGAAAAATCTTCGCAGCCCTGATGGGAGTGGAGGGTATCAAATCCCATGTGGGTTTCTCTTCAATATTGTGACGTGTGCCAATTACACAACCGAGATTTATCAGTGGTTGGGTTTCAATATTGCAACACAGACTGTTGCAGGTTATATCTTTCTCGTGGTTGCCACTTCAATCATGACCAACTGGGCCCTTGCAAAGCATCGTCGACTGAGGAAGGTAACCTTCTGCATTGCTCGACTAGTTTAAATCATTGCATTTTCTGTATAAGGGAAGAAATTATAGATATTTTCGTAACATTAGGCCAAACTAGGCTTCATACTTTTTATCTTGGTATGTTGTAGTGCAATAAGATCCTATCACTAAATTAGTTAATATCAGATGAGATGGTACATCTAAATTTTGGTTACTATACCCATGCACTACATTGCCTAGCAGATTCGCTTCATGGAGAAAAAGTGTATGCTAGTTGCCAAAAAGGCAAAGGATCCATCTAGATTAGGTAATAACTTGATATGTGAAAATGGCTAGAAAATATGAGTAAAACATTCACCAATCTTCTACTTCCTTGGACTTTTGAAAATGTGTATGTCTGTGAGTTATGAATCAGAGTTGAAATCTAAGCTCAAAATAGAAATGAGAGAATTTCCTTCCATTTTTGTACATGCTTTTTCTTCTTTGCTTCCTTGGTTGTGTTCCTTAACCTCTTTTTGGTTTTGGCAGCTATTTGACGGGAAGGATGGAAGACCTAAATATCCACGCCGATGGGTCATACTGCCCCCATTCCTGTAGAATGAAGAGCAATTCTGCCATTTATTTGCTGATTTGGTATTGGGCTTTGTCCGTATGATATCTTCTAGATTGTGGTTCATTCTTCTCAGATATGAAGCAGAGGTCACGCGTTTATCCAGTTGTTCGAAGAACCTAGTCTTCCAATTGGATACTAAATTATTGGAACTGGAGTATAATCTTGTTAAACAATTTTTCTTGTTTGAAAACTCTCTCTAGCTTGTTATATTATTTGGCAAGTTTTGAATCCTGCTAGTCAATTAGAGTTTCATGAATCTGTTGAGTTGTGGCTTTCATTTCGTTTCTCTTTTTGTCTGTTCCCTAAAATTTACTACAAATGTCGCATAAAAAGCAGTGGCTAAGACCTTCATTGTGCAAATTAACTAGCTTTGGCTGCCAAAGTTCGCCTGCGATTTCTGCAAATTTTGAGAACAAGCATGAATAATACATTGGCCTTGATATTTCAGGCTTTCTTTCCCCCTTTTATGATGCTTATTGAAAACCTACAGAAACCATTAATTTCAGAGCTAAAAATTGCTACTCAGTTTTGTGATCGATAATCTATTCAATAATGGACCCTTTTGCTGTGTAATGGTTAATGCTAACAGAAACTGATTCTGAGGCTCAAGTTTATGTTGCCAATATGGGGCTGGGCTTACTAGTTGAATAGAAATTATAAAGCCCTTATCTGATCAGACTGAATAGTGTCTCTGATGATGAAGTTAGATGGAGAATCATGGAAAGATTGTTACTTTGTGATCAGAAAGTTGCCAGATTCAAGTCCTGGAAAAAAGAGTCTCTTAATAAAGTAGTACCTGACAGATAATTGTATAAACTAGTAATTTATTGATTTTAAAGCTTATAAATGGCATATGATGATTATGATTATTTGATAGAATGCAAGAGAGGAGGAACATAGGTTTCCTGATCTGGAACCAAGTCATCATCAGGGCCACTTGTTTTGACACCACAAACAATTAATTACAGTTAAACTTCATGAGATTGAAAAAAAAAAATTGACAGTTGTGTTGTGTGCTACAACAACTATCTGTTGAATTTGCTCAACAACCATTATGGGCTGGAAAAAGTTGCTTCATCTACTTTACAATGTACTTTTTTTTTTTAATTATTGTTGTTCTTTTACAATTTTTATAATTTGAGGTAAGTCATATTATTTCTCTTACAATAAATTTTGAAATAAAATTCTCAAAAAATTTTCATGTTACACCATAATATTATATTGTCGAAAGTTGAGTAATTTAATGGTATAATTCCTTTCAAAATATTTATAGGTCAAATATTCAATTCAGGTTAAAAGTTCGATAGTTACTTTTCAATTTTCAATTAAAAATCCATATTATCATATTATTTTTGACTTCTCTGAAATTTAGTTTAATTTTTTAATTATATATCCTATAGATTTTTTTTTAATGTTTTTTTGCTTGTTGTCAGTTGCTTGCCAAATTATAATGAAAGGTAGGTTCTTTTTATTTTATTATTATAATTGGTATTTCATTTTTGTGTCTTTATTTTCCTTTTCCTTATTTGATATAAAAAGGGAAAAATAAGGGAAGGTGAAGCTTTTGTACTTGTTATTATTATTATCTATCAATGCACATGTGCATCTCCCACATAATCAACAATTGGTATGGCTAATGCTAGTGGCATCATAGGTGCTGTAATTGTTAATTGTTATAATTAGTAAAGGTAATTTATATTTTTAAGGAGATTTGTATTAAAAATCAAGTATATTAAATTGTTAGATTTATAATAAATATTTTAAATATAAAATTATAACGCATATATATATGTATTATAAATTTAATATATTTAGAATAAATAATAGTTTTTTTATTTTTAATTATGAATATTTATTAGTAAAATTTATTTGAGCAATAATATTTTAGATGTAAAAAACATATATTAAAATTCAAAGTAGATTATTATATACAAAAAATAAAATTTCTATAATTTTATAGTTATTCATTATATTGAACACTATTAATTTTTCTTTATGTTTTCTTGTTGATATTGATTCCGATTTAACTCGAGAATAATTATAAAATTGTAAAAATCTTTTAATAATTAATTTAACATAACTGTATATACAATATTTTGAACTTGAAATATTACTTAAACGAAAACAACTCTTATTAACTGATTTTAATAGTTATTAGTGAGTTAATCTCCATTTTAAAAATCATTTCTTGAGCATAATTTTATAATTATAACTATTTCACCTATCTAATAAAAAAAATTATGAAGAGGAAGTAGGCAAATAAATAATAACCTCATATTCATTCATGGGATGATTAATATATTTTAATTGAAAAAAAAAAACCTCTCCCCATGACGCGTTCCTTACTGTAAGCTGTGCCCACACAAAAATAAAGGAAAAAGGCAAAAACACCAAATATAAATCCAACGGTTGAGATTGCATGTCGCGGTTCCATATAATGACACCACCGTTACCAATTTCGATTTCAAAAGAAGCACACCCCCACTCCATCCGAAGACGCCCCATTTCTCTCTTTAATCTCTATTGCTTTTTTCCTTAATTAATCTCTTACTCTTAATTAAGGTTCGTTTGATTCTCTTTTTTTATCTGTTAAGCTTCTTCGAATTGGATCTGTTAAAGTTAAACTGTTTTGAAGAAAGAAAAAAAGAACAAGAAAGTGTGTTCGTTTCTGTGTTCTCGTTTTTTGATTCTTGAATGCAATTTGAAATCTGATGACATTTTCTTTGATTTTTTTGTACTGGGTAGTGATTGTTTTGTTCTTTTTGTTCATTTCTGGATCTGAATTCTTTTGTTGTGTTTTTGTTTTAGCTTGTTTGATCTGAATTTATGTGCTTCTGTTGGTTGTTTAAAGAGAAATCTTGAAAAAAAATGGGTGTAAAGGATCAATTTCATGTTCCATTTGTGTGTAATGTATAACATTTTCTATGGTTGCAATTTTGTTTCTTTTATCTGGGTATCTGAATTTTTGTAATTTTATTATTTTTGATCAATTTTGTATGCTTATTGTTGAATTGTAATGGAGCAAATGTGTGACCAACTATTTGATGTGAAATCTATTTTCTTTTGGATGAGGGAATTCGACTCTTCATTTGCTGATTCGATGGATGTCAATTTGAAAATGTTATTATTATTTCCTGATTTGACAATATGATGGCGACACAATGCATTGCATTTCTTGTATGAGGTGATGTGATGGCTCGCTTTTTTGTACTTTGGTTGATCAATTTGCTAAATGAAGATTTATTTACCTAATGACTTCAATGTTCACATGGCATGTATGAACATAAGTAGATAATGATCTTGTGATCTTGTTGCACTCTATGAAATTTATCAACTTTTAGATTGATAAATTTTAGCTTTTGCAGGCAGTAGAAGATGGCCGATGCTGAGGATATTCAACCCCTTGTTTGTGATAATGGAACAGGAATGGTCAAGGTGTGAATGGAATTTTAGTATTATTTTGGCAGAATTTTTATAAATGTTAATTTAGTTTTGGTGGGTGTTAGGTTGCTGTTTCCTGAAACTTGTTCTAAAATGCTTATGCAAATCAGGATGGAATTGTGTTTGTTTTGTTGACAAAAGCTGTTTCTAGTGCTTTTACTTTTTATCATTTTACTGAGTTGCAAGCGAGACTAGTTGTTGTTGTTCTGAGGTGACTAATGCCAGCCTTTGTTTTCAGGCTGGATTTGCTGGAGATGATGCTCCACGTGCCGTGTTTCCCAGCATTGTTGGTCGTCCTCGTCACACTGGTGTGATGGTTGGCATGGGCCAGAAAGATGCTTACGTTGGTGATGAGGCTCAGTCCAAGAGGGGTATTTTGACTTTGAAATACCCAATTGAGCATGGTATTGTAAGCAACTGGGATGACATGGAAAAGATATGGCATCATACATTCTATAATGAGCTACGTGTTGCCCCTGAAGAACACCCTGTTCTTCTTACTGAGGCTCCTTTGAATCCCAAGGCTAATCGTGAGAAGATGACCCAAATCATGTTTGAGACCTTCAATACTCCTGCTATGTATGTTGCCATCCAGGCTGTTCTGTCCTTGTATGCTAGTGGTCGTACAACTGGTAAGTTCTCAAACAATTTGCTAAATTGGACAAATGAACTGTTCTGTTTGCAAATAATTATGCTTTATGCACCAGATAACGTAATTTTTGATATATTGAGACTTCTGAGTTGCTGTGCCCTGTGTCTGGCTATATGGAATGATGGACTGTTCTCATAGTTATTGTGTTTTATACCTTGACTTCCGTCAGAGATGAGTTCATTTGTGTTTGCCGGTTCAGTTTATCTTATCAATGACACTTGTGTGCTTATGTTGGCCTGGCATCAATTTGCTTTTATGTTTATGCTGGCCTAATTAGTGTGACTGGTTGTATTTCCTTTGAAGGTATTGTGTTGGACTCTGGTGATGGTGTCAGCCATACAGTTCCCATATACGAGGGTTATGCCCTCCCACATGCCATACTTCGTCTTGATCTTGCCGGTCGTGACCTTACTGATGCCTTGATGAAGATCCTCACTGAGCGTGGGTATTCTTTCACCACCACAGCTGAACGGGAAATTGTGAGGGACATGAAGGAAAAGCTGTCTTATATTGCTCTTGACTACGAACAAGAGCTAGAGACCTCCAAAACCAGCTCAACAGTTGAGAAGAGCTACGAGTTACCTGATGGTCAGGTCATCACAATTGGTGCTGAGCGTTTCCGTTGCCCAGAGGTTCTCTTCCAACCATCCATGATAGGAATGGAATCTGCAGGCATCCACGAAACCACTTACAACTCTATCATGAAGTGTGATGTTGATATCAGGAAAGACTTGTATGGTAATATTGTTCTCAGTGGTGGTTCAACCATGTTCCCTGGCATTGCTGACAGAATGAGCAAGGAAATCTCTGCACTAGCCCCAAGCAGCATGAAAATCAAGGTGGTTGCACCACCTGAGAGGAAATACAGTGTCTGGATTGGTGGTTCTATCTTGGCTTCCCTTAGCACATTCCAGCAGGTCGGTTCAAATTTAATCATGGATGTGTACAAATGTTTCTTACCAGGAGTTGTCTTTAAGATTGATTTTCTAATATGCATTTGGCTTTTTCTTGTTCTATGATTACAGATGTGGATTGCGAAGGCAGAATACGACGAGTCTGGGCCATCAATTGTTCATCGGAAGTGCTTTTAAATGCTTGAAGAATAGGATTGACGAAGGAGAGAGGAAAAGAAGTGCTATATTGTTTCTTGGAAAGAAGGGGGTAGCGTGCCCCCCTTTCCTTTCTAGCTTTGTTGTCCTTGTACGTTTATTATGGTGTTGGAGTGATGATTTTGAGAAGGCAATGAAATGTTTGCCAAGATGGTCCAATTCTTTCATTATTACTGTTCTAAGAAGTTTTATACTTAAAAATTAAATGTATTTTCAGCTTCAACCTACACTTTTTACTTTTTTTCATTTGAGTTTGGGTTGCTTAATGACTGCCATGCATGATGAAGTAGGTACAATGGTACATGATAACACTCCTTGCATCAGAAGCAATGCCAAGGTTATCAAAAGAAATTATGCATCCTGTTGTAGGCAATTGTTTCTAGGCTGGTTTCCATTGTGTTAAACAGGATGTTTGTCACTCCCTTCAAGTTTCACTATTGCAGGCTTCTTTGAAGAAATATTGAGTAACCAAGTTCAAGGCCCTAAATAGTGATTTAATAATAATAAAAAAAAAAAGGGTGCAAACACTTGTGTTGCATTTAATTTATATAAAATCAAATGGTCATACAAAAATGTTGAAGCCAGAATATTCTTGATGGTTCAAATGATTAAGCTTTGTTGGTAAACATATTGAGATACACAAGGACAAACAAGTTTTAAAAAAAAAAACAATAGAAGTTGGATTAAGCTCATGAGTTTTTTCCAGTCTATTATTATGATGTTCAAAGTCAGTTTCACTTTTATAAATAAGTCGAGTTTAAACTCCACTAAATTAGAATTGAATCAATGTCGAATATGTTTTCAAGTCAATTTTTGCCAAATAACAAAAAAAATGTTATTCTATTTTTGAGTACTCTCATTTTATTTGTTGGAAACTAGCATTCTTTGCTAGTCTATAAATATTTATAGTTATATTCAATAAACAACTACATACAAAAAAAAAAGTAAATAAATAATAATTCTAGAAGAAAATTAAGTTGTGCAAAGCAAGTGGAGTTCCTAGTTAAGACGAAAATTTAGTAGCCATTTGGATAATCAGAAGATTTAAGTTTCCAAGTTCAATCCATGACCTCTAGACTAGATGGTTTAGGGTGAGATCCTGATAGCCAATGCTAAGCCTTGGTCGATCCTATAGGTGGGACCCAACATCCTTACTTCCTCCCCCGTTAACACTAATAACTAACAGTCGTGATCCATAGAATCCAAATAAGCTATGTTGTCAAAAAAAAAAAATTCAGAAGACTTAAAATAAGCAAGACCCATCAAGCATTAATAACTCCTTTTCTTATGGGACAATACCTAGACACCTTTCTCTAGAACTCGAAAAAAAAAAAAAACCAAAGAATGAAAAATTAGTAAAAGGATATCTTTCGTTTTAAGTTTCTATGTATGACTTTCATAAATGTTTTATAGACATCATATTGATTTATTGTAGCTCTTTACCCTAGTAATGAGTGTCACTTG
>CATIWK010490422.1:0-23112 GCA_949634005.1 Mallotus japonicus
AAAAAAAATAAGGTGAAAAAAAAAGAGAAAATAGAAAATAGAAAGAGAAGAAAAAAAATAAGGATAAAATAAAAATAAAAAAAGAGGGAAAAAATAAAAGAAAAAATAAGCAAAAAAAAAAGGACAAAGCAAGAAATAAAAAAGATAAGGCATTTTAGGCCTTATTTTTAAGCATTGGAAAATGATTTCTCAATCTAAAAATGTAAATTATTTTTCCTGTTTTTTAAGTTATTTTAATTGACTAACAATTTATTTTCCTTTAACTTATTTTTCTTGGTACTCCAAACATTGGAAAGTAAGGAAAAATATTTTTAGAATAATATTTTCCGCAAACAAATGAAGCCTTAATTTATAAAATTTAAATTTTATTATTGTCAATTTATATAATTAATTTTTATTAAATTTAAAATATTATTTATATGTAGTACATTAATATTTTAATTATTTAATATATTTTATTAAAAATGAACACAATTTAGCTGAAATATTTACTTCTCTCTAAAAACATCAAGAGATGTAAAATTTAAATTTAATTTATAAAATTATTTCCACCTGATCATTTTTAAAAAATGTACAATTCATCATTATTTAGATTATATAATCTCCCAATTAAAAAAAATTAATAGTGATGCGGTGCATAAATGCATTAAAAACATCACAAAACTTTATAAAACTTGCACATAGATAAAGGCTGAAACCATTTTTTGATCCCTCAACTTATCGATTTTTTTTCTTATCGACTTTTTTTCAATAGATCCTTATTTTTTTATTGCCTTTAATTGGGTTCTCAAACATCAATTTTTATAAACATTATATCATTAAAGCTACGTCTGTTAAACGCGTGTAAATCAAACACATTAAATGCATTTATTTATTGTCGTTATTTCCTTTAATTGGCTCTCTTCATCTTGTTCATCTTCATCTTCATCCTCTACTTTTGCTTCTTCAACAAGATCAAGCTTCCATCCTTCTCCACTTACAGCATTTTCCAACAACAGTAACCACAGATCTGCTTCACCTACTCGCATCAATCTCTTTGCCACTTTGTCTCCTCCTTCTCCTACCTCCTTTCGTTTCTAAATCGACTGATCTGGCTCTCTGTTTGTACCGGCCCAAATGGCCCACCTCAAGATGGCTTGAGATTAATTAAATAGCCCAAAGCCCACTGAAATAAGGCCCAACTTACATTTGAACGTGTGAAAATCGGTCAATCGAAACTTGCAATGTTGTGAAGATCGGCCAGAGCTCAATCAAGCCTTGCAAATGCCTTCAGTCAGGGCGATCAAAGGAACTTTCCTTCTGCGATATTGGGAAAGTATCAATTAGCCGCATACGATTGATAGACTGATTAGGAAGGTTTCTATTTACGGTAGTGACCTTAGTTTCTCATAAGCCCGATATGGTAGGTTTTTATTTGATTTGTTTCCTTAAGCTAGAATAGGTAAGTTTTCATAATTGATTATTTCCTTTTATAGTCGGGCTCTAGGCTTATAAAAGCCAAAGCTCATACATTGTAAAAGTCGCTACACATTTCAACAACTCAATACAATATATATCAATTTTCTATCAATAAACCCGGTGTCTACTTACCCTGATCCTAGTGATCAACCGCTTCCCGGCGAAGCAAACCTCCTATTTGATCCAAATCAAATAGGTTCAAAGGGACTTGACCTGTTCTTGCCCCTGTTGTCACCCCTAGCTGGCAACAAAGTCTATCGCCCTTCTACCCCGATTCTGTGCAATTATAATACAGGCTCACACGAACCCAATCAAACAATCAAAAGGTGCTTAGGCCGATTGCCCTTAAGTTTTAAGCCCGAACATCTTTTTGGGACTCCCAGTGGGACCCTGTATGCCTGTGCAGACGAGATTACAGAAAGCTAAAATGAGCAAAGCTTCCAACACCAAAACTGATGGATCCAATGCCAAAACTGATGGATCAAGTGGTCATGCCCAGGGGCATGCCCGAAATGACATGTTAGAAAACAAAGACGAGTATAATCGTAACCCGCCACAGAGGAGACAGCCTATCCTCGGCAAGGAAGATATCAATTTTCTTTGAGACGAGATGTCGAGGGAGAATCATGCACTCTTCAACGACCTCATTGCCCATATGTCCACGGTTTTGCAACCAATTCTCGAAAGGAATGAGTCTATCCAGATGCAGTCTCAGAAACAGCTGGAGGAGATCAGTGTCAACCTGCATCGCATGGCTTCCACTCTCGAGGGTAAAAAAAATGTTGAACTCCCCAGGTACGCCTCAGATTCTAATAGGCCAAATAGTCATAATTTACAGTATGGTAATGTGCGTTTAATGAGAAGGCCTGATGAAAATGACCAAAACTATCCAGCCCGACCTGCTAACTTTAATGATAATAGTTATCAAGGTCGGACAATGGGCAATAAACCTAATAGGGCAGGCACTATGTTCACTTATGATGAACAAGGCCGAGTTATTGAATTAACCTCAGGCCAAGATACAGAACCATGTAATAATCAAACGCAATACCACACTAATGACTATAGATAGAGTATCGGCCACCTCTGACCGATCAGAGTCTATTAAGAGACACATTAGAAAAAATGGGTATAGATTTTAAACCTATTTCAAGACCGATGTACAACAAACCCTATCCTGACTGGATAGATAAATTGCACCCTTTTCCTATAGGGTACAAAGTCCCAGAGTTTGTACTGTTTTCGGGCGAAGAAAAACATCAATCATCCATAGAGCATGTAGCCCGATTCACTGTGCAATGCGGAGAGGCATCGGCCAATGACTTTTAGAGGCTGAGACTCTTTGGTAACTCTCTGACGAAATCAGCCTTTACATGGTACACACACTTGCCCTCCAATTCAATAACTACCCGGAAAGATTTGGAGGAAAAATTCCATATCAAATTTTATAGGGCCAGACCCGATATATCCTTGGCCGATTTGGCCATGATTTCATAGTTACCAAGAGAGTCTATGGAACAATACATAATGAGGTTCCGTAAGCTAAAGACTCAATGCATTTCGGTCATTAGTAAGGCCGAATGTGTCCCCATGGTTGTCAGGGGACTAAACTATTCCATGAGAGAACATTTTGAGGGACACCACTTCAGGGACTTGTTTGAACTAACCACTCGGGCTTCTAGTTATGAGAGGTTGCTCAGAGAAAAAGACCAAAGGAGGGCTTCCTCAAAGGGAACTTATTACCAAGATCCCTTAGATGTATCGACCATTAATGATAACTATGAGACCGATACTGATGATGAGGCCATTAATGTGGCTGAATACATTGGAACAAAACCAAACGAATGTCAGGCCCTAAAAAGGCTGATAGTGATAAAAGAAAAGAAGAAGATTCCCAAAGTAAATCAGATAGCGAGGGAGTATTCTTTTGACCTTAAAAAGGCCGATGAAATCTTTGATGCTCTGATCAAAGACGGCCATATCAAACTATCTGATGGCCATGTCATCCCTCCTCCGGAGGATCGGGCTGGTAAAGAATATTGCAAATGGCATAATTCTTGGAGACATACCACTAACAATTATGTAATTTTCAGGAACGTGGTTTAGAAGGCCATTGATGATGGGAAGCTCCTTTTTCCAGGAAGAGGGAAAGGTAACAGGAAGCATGGTATTACCCAGGATACCATGTAATATGATATTTCCCAAAGACATCAAGGTGCTAGGCCTAGGGAAAGGTAAACCTTGGACACCTGATCGACCAAGAGTCAGGATAGAGCTGAAGCTTCCTGAAGAGGATAAAGGGGAAAATTTAAAGGTGAACAGAGAAGTTAGCTTCACCAATGAAGAAGAAGTAACATGCCCAACATGCAATCATTACTTCATGTATACTCCAAAGAAACGGAGCAGATCCCCTAAGCATGTAAAAAGACACCGACATGATTATCTTCATCGGTCAAGGCTCGAAGCTAGGGTGAAACCATCAGCTCATAGCAGAAACCGATCTCACTCACCTAAAAGGCAGAGGTTGAAGGAGGAACTAAGCAGAGATTCCCATAGGGACCAAGGCCATTCGCCAAATCGGCCAAATGCTAAAACATTCAAACCCAAGGCAACTGAGACCTGGCAAAAGCACAGACCTAAAGCTGATGTTTTCAAAAGGGTATGGTATCCAGACAAAGATGGGAGGCTTAGCATGACCAAGACCCAGAAAAGAAGAATGCAGAGGCTTCGTAAATCAGCCAGACAAACTCATGAGCCATCAGATTTTAGAGTTTCATCTGGGAGACCTCGGGCAGACAGAGATGGAGATGGTAGTCATCGACCTCTAAAGTTTGAGAGGGAGAGGACTCCTAAAGAAAGGGAACATGAGAAGAGGGTGGCCGATGATAGAAATTAGACAGTGGAGAAAATGTATAGCGAAAAGATTGATCCCTAAAAGAAGCCCTACTCCAACTTCAACTTGCACAAGCAAGAAAAAAGTAAAGGAAAGGCACAATGGTACTGGTCTGCCAAGGAAGGAAAAATCAAAGATGGACCACTACCTCCACCATCGCCAAACGAAGAAGTCTTGGGCACTTCCATCAACGTTGTGACACTGCTAAATGACTTCAAACTAAAGTCAGGCCAGAAGTCCACTCTGGATGGAGATGTTATCACCCCTGATGACTGTGAGCTGAATGATGGATAGGGGGCATCCTTAACCATTCCACAGCCTGACATTCTAATGACCATGCATATTCAGTAGCTCTATATTAAGGCCGATTTCAATGGAGTGGACTTGAAGAGAGTTTTAGTAGACAATGGAGCTGGAGTGAACATTTTACCACTCAGAACTCTAAAGAAAATCGGTTTGGAGATTAAAGATCTGGAGGAAACTAATGCAGTGATGACCGATTTTGCTGGACATGATAGGGCCCCTGATGGCTTTATTAAGCTAAATGTTAAAGTGGGTAGATATGAGTCATAAGGGGGGTTTTTTGTCATGGACGTCAAGACCAATTACAACGTCCTCCTTGGTAGGGACTGGATACATTCCAATGCATGTGTTCCTTCATCCCTGCATTAGATGATGTTCATATGGAGACCAGAAGGGGATGTGGAGGTCATCCATAGGCACCTCAATCCATTTGGGGAAGAGGCTTTCCGTGCAGAGGCCATGATGTACTTGCCTCATTTTTCTAGTTTCAAGAAGGGTTCTAAAGCAAGCATTTCACTTGATCGGCCTGCAGTAATTACATCAGGAGAAGTTGGCCGATCTATCGTAACAGATGATATTAATGATATCACAATGCTATTTAAATAGAGAGCATATCCAATCGGCCGAGTGCATCTTTGAGGAAGAAGAACAAGATCTAATAGGCCGATTAAAAGTAAGAGGCATACACATCCCTGCGAGCAAGTTAGGGGATGATCATATTCAAACCCCAGACCTCCTAAAAGAAATCAATCTGGGTACCAAGGCCGATAAACGGCCAATATACATCAGCTCCAAGTTAAGTCCAGAATTTGAAGCCAGACTAGTAGAGTTGCTGATACAGTTTAAAGATTGTTTTTCTTGGACCTATGAAGAAATGCCTGGTTTAGATCGAGATCTGGTGGAACACGAGCTACCTATCAAGCCAGGGTATCGGCCACATATCCAACCTCCTAGAAGAATGTCTAGGGATATGGAAAATCTTATGGCCGATGAAGTCAAGAGGCTAACTAACGTAGGATTTATCAGGAAGGCTCAGTACACCCAGTGGCTATCAAATATTGTTTCGGTAGTCAAGAAGAACGAGAAAATCAGAGTTTGTATTGACTTTAGGAATTTGAACTTGGCTACTCCCAAAGACGAATATCCTATGCCCATGGCCGATATGCTTATTGATGCTGCATCAGGCCACTACATTCTCAGCCTAATGGATGGTCATTCGGGGTATAATCAGATCAAAATTTGGGAGATCGATGTCAGCAAAACAGCCTTCAGATGCCCTGGTGTGCTAGGAAGCTACGAATGGGTGGTTAAGCCATTCAGCCTTAAAAACGCTGGAGCAACTTATCAACGGGCGATGCACGAGATCTTTGATTCATTGATTGGAGATTTCGTGGAGGTTTACATTAATGGTGTCATCGTCAAGTCCAAAGCCGATGAACAACACTTCGAGCACCTGATAAAGACATTCGAAAAGATAAGGCTCCATAGGCTAAAAATGAACCCTCTCAAATGCACATTTGGGGTCTCAGCAGCCCATTTTTTGGGATTCTTGGTACACCAGAGAGGGGTGGAAGTAGATGCTAACAAGATAAAGGCAATCATCCAAGTTGCACCGCCTAAGTCCAAAAAAGAACTGCAAAGGTTAATCGGCCAGATTAATTATCTCATGAGGTTTATTTCTAACACAGCATGCCGATTACGAATTTGGTCACCCCTATTGAAACTCAAGGATAGGGAAGACTTTGTGTCGATAGCTGAGCATCAACACGCTTTTGATCAGATCAAGGCATACTTGACTCATCCTCCAGTAATGGCTGCCCCAAGGCTGAAGGACCCCTTGATACTGTACATTTCGGCCTCATAGACATCTATGGGTAGTCTACTTGCTCAGGAACAAGAAGGATTTGAAAGATCAACTTACTATCTTAGTAGGGCACTAACCGATACAGAGATGAGGTATTCCTCCATTGAGAAACTCGGCCTTTGTCTATACTTCACATGTTGTAAGCTCAGATACTACCTGCTCTCCTCTGTGGTATGGGTGATCAGTCAGACTGACGTTATAAAGTATATCTTGTCAAGACCGTTCCTTAGAAATCGGCTTGGAAAATGGGTCGTGGCCTTGTTAGAATTTACTCTACAATACGTACCTCAAAAAGCCATTAAAGGGTAAATGCTGGCTGACTTCTTAGATGATCATCCCATGATAGAGATACCAATTGATCTTTGTAAGGCTAAGGGATGGAGAGTGTGGTTTGATGGTTCAAGGGCTTCGACAGGCTCGGGGACAGGAGTAGTTTTGGAATCACCTTATGGAATCAAGACGAGGATGTCTTTCCTGCTTGACTTCCCATGTACGAATACCGAATATGAAGCTCTTCTGATAGCGCTTGAAATCCTCACAAAACTAGGGATCCATAATATGGAGATCTATGGAGATTCAATGTTGGTAGTAAAGCAAGTTTCAGGAGAGTATAGATGTGAATCAGCTATGCTGGGGGCATATTGTAATAAGGCCCAACACATGATGAAGGGATTCATAAGAGCCTGACTGCAATATCTGGAGAGAGAAGCCAATGATGAGGCAAATGATTTGGCTCAATCGGGCTCAGGCTACAAAGATCGAATATCATCAATCCTAACTTTGATCAAACTGCAGTCTTCTTTGATGATAAAATCCAATAACCTATTTCAGGTTGCTACCGTTGATCTCGAGGCCGATTGGAGGAAGGAAGTCATGGAGTACCTCAACAATCCCTCTCTATAGGTCAAAAGGCAGATCAGAGTCCTGGCAACAAAGATGCTGCTGATAGATGGTGAGCTTTTAAAGAGAACAAGCTCCAGGGAACTCCTAAGGTGTATTGGTCCTAAGGAAGCAATGCTGGTCATGGCCGAAACTCATGAAGGCATCACAGGTGCACATCAAGGGGAAAGAAAGATGAAGCGGCTAATTTGGCAATATGGTTATTTCTGGCCAACTATAAAGAAGGATTGCAAAGACTACGCTAAGGGGTGTGAAGCTTGCCAAAAATATGGACCGATTCAGTATGTTCCTGTAAGTGAGTTGCATTCCATTGTCAAGCCTTGGCCATTCAGAGGATGGGCGATGGACATTATAGGGAAAGTTTATCCCGCGTCATCTAAAGGTCATGGATTCATGTTGGTGGCTATAGATTATCTTACAAAATGGGTGGAGGCTATCCCGTTAAAGACCGTTAATCAACAAGTCATTGATTTTATCACCAAACACATCATACATCAGTTTGGGATCCCAGAGTCCATAACTACGGATCAAGGGACTATGTTCACTAGGGAGGAAATTCAAGCATTTGCTAATAATTTCAAAATCAAAATACTTCATTCATCACCGTACTACGCCCAGGCAAATGGACAGGCAGAGGCGACCAAGAAATTGATAAAAATGGTGATCCAGAAGTCCATAGAAGAAAATCCCTGGGTGTGGCACGAGACTTTATCTGAAGTGCTTTGGGCATTAAGGACAAGTCAGAAATCGGCCATTGGCACATCACCATTCAAATTAGCATACGGCCATGTTGCCGATGGAACTGACTGTGGCATCTTTGAGAAGGCAGGTCCATTTGAAGCTATCACCCTCGGATTATGCTAAAAGCATGCTACAGGAACTTGACCAATTAGATGAAGAGAGACTATTAGCATATGACCGATTGGAAGTGCAAAAGAAGAAGGTAGAACGAGCCTATAACAGGAGGGTTAAGCATAAGTTTTTCAAAGAAGGAGATCTGGTCTGGAAATTGGTGCTACCAATCGAACATAAATACCGATCACTTGGTAAATGGAATCCTAATTGGGAAGGGCCCTTTATTATAACTCAATTACTAAGGGGCGGTGCTTACTTTCTGGCAGATAAAGATGGCTCTCCTCATCCTAGACCTATTAATGGTAAGTATTTAAAAGCTTATTTCCTATCCATGTGGGATGGAATAGATCGGTCACATTTTGATATTGATTAATCATTTGTACACTTGTATTCAAGGCCAATTATATGTGTCGTGCCAACTATGTTATGGTTCATCCGTTCATTATTAATAAAGTTATCTGGCTAAATTCCTGCATTTAGGCTGATAAGTTATTTGATGTGTTATAAAGATCGATTATTATTTTCGGTTCAATCAGTTGTTAAATTAAAAGAAGCATTAAAGGACAACCATAACAGATAATGAAGACCATGAATGACATTTAAACTCATTAGGCCATCCAATAGGCCAATAGGATAATCATTAAAATTCAAAGAATGGCCACCAAGGCTGAAATATTTAAAAACTGTACTATCAGTCATAACCCGACCGATTAAGTTTGTGATTTGAAAGAAGCGACAAATTCAGAAAGAGCGTTGATGGCATTCTCCTTCTCCAACAGAGATGAGTCTTTTTGCCCCTACAGCTTGGTGATTTAGAGACGCAGGTTCTTCCTCTTCTCCTGTATCTCTTTCATACGGGGACCTCGAGCTTGTGTTTGCTCCACTCGTCTCTGTTGGGCAGCCTCAAAGCTAGCAAGATCGGCTTGCTTCTTCTTCAACGCTGCCTCTAAATCGGCCACCTCCTTCTTCAGCTTGTCCAAAGCCGACCCAGCTTCCAGCATAATCTTTCTTTCTCTCTTGACGGCATCCACGATCGCAACTGCCTCCTCATCTAACTTCTGCTTATTAACATCTTTTTCAGCAAGCCTAGTGAGGAACTTATCAGCAGCCTTGAAGTTAGTAATGAGGGTGGGTAGAGTTTCATGAAGATGGTCAATGATGTACTTTTAGCCGATTGTGATGTCTGATCCAAGATGGATGACATTATCATAAAGATACTTCAACAATCTAGCAGCCCGATCGTGATTGATATCGTCAATAAAGAAATGGGAAGGTCCCTCGAAGATTTCTACCAAGTCCTTGAGTCTCCGTTTCACCTCCCTGGCAATCTGGTCTTCAGAATCGGCCACGACATCACCAGCACCATCATGCTCTTCATGGTCAGAAGAGACCTGGGCGTCCACCTCATCATCCCCGGACTCCTCAAGATAAGCCTCGATCTCATCGAAAAAGGTGAATAATGAGCCCTACAAAAGACAAGACCGATTAGAACATTACCCAAAAACAAGACAAGTTTCATTCATTAAGCAGAACCTTACCTGATCAAAGGCCTGCGGTGCTGATGTTTCTGGAGGAGGTGTGGCCGATTTCTTTAGACTCAGGGGAGTAGAAACTTCAACAGAGAGCTTGGAGGTATCTTCCTTGATATGGGTTTCTGCTGGGATGGACGGATCGCCCTTGCTGGAAGAATCCACCTGGATTGGGGCCTTTGCAGGAGGAACAATGAGATCTTGTATTTTCGTTGCCTTTGCAATCTCAGAGGTCGATTTGGCGGTACTCTTCTTTAAAGACCGATGGTGAGTTTTGGTCTTCTTCTTCTTCGATTCGCCCTCTAATACCTCAATCGGTTTCTCAATGGCATCTGAAAGAAACATAATAAAAAAGAGAACTCGTGAGGTTAAAAAATGAAAATGTGCAAAGTAACAACTACCTGACCATTTGATGAAAGGATGCGCATAGGAGAAGGATGGCTGAACTTTCCACAATACCGTTATAGGGTCGCCAACAAATTTACCAGTAAAGCTTACTTTGCTCCGCGGTCTGAGTTTAGAAACCGCAGGACTGGCGATGCTAAAGGGAGCTATTGGGACCTCTGGAGACCGATCAACGTAAGAACAAGAACAAACGTCTAGATCGGTCACCTCGGGAAAACTGGTGCAGGTTTAAAGAGAAGTAGCGTAACTCCTAAGACGGTGCTCCCATATTAGTTCGGCCTTAACTTGCTCCATCCTCCTTCGCATCTCTTCATGGTCTCGATAATTGTACTTGCAATTGTAAAAGCTCTCAAAAGTATGAATTTCGCGTATATACTCACCTCTTATCTTTGGCTGATCCTGCAAAGAAGAAGAAGCCCGATCATCAGTCAATTCCCATTGTTGAATATTCATCACTTCTTCGGAAGTTAAGTAGAAATTTTTGAAATAGAAAGCATTCTAGAAGTCCATAAACATTTGAAGCTTGCAGGAGTTGATGGGAAGAGGGCAAAGGCGTAGATTCTTTTTGAGGACACCATGAACTTCGGCGATCTTCTCGTAGAATTCAGTGTTGTCATAGACATGCCGTTTATACAGTGAAGAATTGTAAGAAAATATGATCGGGCAAGGAAGTGATTGGGAAAGATCAAATTGCATCGCAACAAAGTGAGGGTTATATGTTTCGACACCACACTGATTGTTTCGGGGATCTAAATCCAAACCGAAGGGTAAATCCCTAGCGAGAAGAATGCTTTCCCATGCCAAGGAAAATTTTGGGGAAAGGTTTGAGTTGAAGGGATCTTCAAGGAGCCATGAGGGGCCAAAAATGGTGGGAAGAAAGGGACAATAAAGTTTATCTTGTTGGCCCTGAGGATTGTACAAAAAATGAAAGAATTCCTCAAATGTGGTGTATTTACATTTAAAGGATGATACCCAAGGGGCATAGCAGCCTATAAACTGAGGGGATGGCTTCATTGGCCGATTTATGATATCTTGAAATTATGCATTGAACCACAACTGAACAATCCATATCGACCCAGGTCCCGATTTGAAGTCATTCCTATCCTTATCGGGCACTAAGTGGTGTATGCCCTTATAGAATTAACTCAAGACAAATGGGCCAAGTGTAAGTTTTCTTCCATCGTCCAGGGCTACCGCTAAGGAGAGAAATTCTTTTGTTATTTTTATAGAGCTGGGGCAGCCTACGAACCGGCAAAGCTAATATAGAAGGAAGGCAACATGTTCGGTTTTATCAAAGATGGGGGTAGGCTTCAAGTTTATAGAAATGAAAGGGTTATAGCTTACATGCTCCTTTTTAAAAGAAATATTGAACTTGGAGGTATCGGCCTTAAGTCTAGGACTACCTTCCTCACCAAAGAGGTAAAGGCCGAATAAAGCGGCTAAATCCAGTAAGGTGATTGTCATCAGCCCTTCCCTAAACACGAAGGCATTGCTAGACCGAGACCAAAAGAGGGACAAGGCCGATAACAAAGGTTTATTGATAGGCACCTCGGTCCTAGAAAAGTTAAGCATGTCATAGATCCCAACATCTTTCCATAGAGAGGAGAATGTGGTTTCTAATCGAGTGTGCCAGATTAGATATTCCTTAGATGGGTTCGACCAAGATCTAATTGGAATGTTCTTTTTCCAAAGTAACATGTCATTAGGCCGATTGAATCTAGGAAGGTCATTTTTCTTAGCAAAAGGGATTAACTCATCCACCCATCTATCATCCTCAACAAGAGGGGGACCTAAGACGACAGTACCAGGAAAATCGGGGTATTTGAGTAATACCTCTAGGGTGGTTGTGGAGGCCTGAATGATGGTAGCTGCTCTTTCCAAACGAGCAAGGGGATCGGCCTTGTCGTTAATTATTGAAGACGCTGATTTCTTAGATTTTCCCATTAAGACTTGAGACTACAAAAGAGGAAATGAAATCAGTCATGGGTGTAATAGACCGACTGAAACTAATACAAAGAAAAGAGAAGGCATACCTTTGCGAGGACCTCGAGAACAAGAGGCTGAATCACCGAATGCTAGAGAGAGAAGCTCTAAAGAGAGAGAGAGAGAGTTTTCAACAGCAAGTGGGGCAAATGATTGAGACTCCTCCCTTTTTTATAGGCGTAATTTTGGGCATACGAAACGACACGGCAATTGACAAAAATACCCCTATGACCGGGAAAATGAAATTAGAAGAAATATGATGTGGACTTGGGCCATGAATAGCATATTGGGCCATATGGGCTTTTGAAGAAGTAGAATCATAACTTTAACCAGGGCCTCAGATGCTAATCCTGAGGGGTATTGTTTGTACCGGCCCAAATGGCCCACCTCAAGATGGCTCGAGATTAATCAAATAGCCCAAAGCCCACTGAAATAAGGCCCAACTTACATTTGCACGTGTGAAGATCGGTCAATCAAAACTTGCAATGTTGTGAAGATCGACCAGAGCTCAATCAAGCCTTGCATATGCCTTCAGTCAGGGCGATCAAAGGAACTTTCCTTCTGCAATATTGGGAAAATATCAATTAGCCGCGTATGATTGATAGACCGATTATGAAGGTTTCTATTTACGGTAGTTACCTTAGTTTCTCATAAGCCCGATATAGTAGGTTTTTATTTGATTTGCTTCCTTATTTCTTATTTGTTTCCTTAAGCTAGAATAGGTAAGTTTTCAGAATTGATTATTTCCTTTTATAGTCAGGCTCTAGGCTTATAAAAGCTAAAGCTCATACATTGTAAAAGTCACTACACATTTCAATAACTCAATACAATAGATATCAATTTTCTCTCAATAGACTTGGTGTCTACTTACCCTGATCCCAGTGATCAACTGCTTTCCGGTGAAGCAAACCTCCTATTTGATCCAAATCAAATAGATTCAAAGGGACTTGACCTGTTCTTGCCCCTGTTGTCACCCCGAGCTAGCAACAAAGTCTATCGCCCTTCTACCCCAATTCTGTGCAATTGTAATATAGGCTCACACGAACCCAATCAAACAATCAAAAGGTGCTCAGGCCGATCGCCCTTAAGTTTTAAGCCTGAACACTCTCATAATCAGTTTGTGACCTGTAATATGTGACTTAAAAAAAACTGCAAACTATTTTTTTATTGGCCTTGCAATTGGCCTTTCCTCCTACATCTGAACTCTAGCTTGAACCTTAAGCGAAACGAATAATGTAAATAGCTCGCTTTATATTCAAGGAATAAGCACTAAATATACAAAAATTTATTAGCTCAGATGTTTTCCTGTATGGCAACTTTCAATTGAAAGAGATCACAGAAATTAAAGTTTGGGATTTTAGAGTAATCCTGTTCGGGCTTAAAACTGAAGGAATCGGCTTGAGCACTTTTTGATTGTTTAAATGGATCCGTGTGAGCCTTTTACAATTTCACAGAAGATGAGTATAAGAACGATGGTTTTGTCACCAGCTCGGGGTGGTGACAGGGGCAAGAAATAGGTTCAAGTCCCTTTTAACCTATTTGATTTGGATCAAATAAGAGGTTTGCTTTACTGGGAAGCTTTGATCACTGGGATCATGGGATAAATAGACACTGGGTCTGATAAAAAGAGATAATTTGTATTGTTGATTTGATTGAAATGTTGGAGAAGACTTATTACAATACATTGCTTTGGCTTTTATAAGCCATGAGCCCGACCATACAAAGAAACAATATCAAATGAGGACTTTCCTAACTCAACCAAAGGAAATAAAATCAAATAAAAGACTTGCCTAATCTATAAAAGGGAAACAAATCAGACAAAAAATTACCTAATCAGGCTACTCTGACTTTCTTAATTCATTATAAGGCAAGTATCATAATTCAGGGCGTGAATGAGACTTGCCAAAAATGAGCCTTGACCGATTATTTACCATCTTCAATTTCCAACACGTTAGGTGGTCTTCAACGAGTGGGCTGAGCTTGGTTCATGGTTCTGGACATGTGCCTGGGACCATTTGAGCCAGGCCAAACTCTACCAAAAATATTTGGACAGGTACAAACAATGCCCCCCATGATCTGACTTGAAGGCCGATTGTAAAGGAAGATCATGCCCATATAAACTAGTCCAAATATTTTACTTCAACTATTGACCGAATTTTACTATCGGTCTAAATTATTATTATTATTATTTTTAATCGGTCAAAGCAATTAAAAATAAACCTGACATCAAAATTTGTTATGACCAATTAAAGAAATTAAAACAATATAATATCTAGGGCCAAGATTTGTTCAATCGGTCTCACATACCTTTGGATCAAGTAATTACTGCAATTGTTAACCAACTTCGCCTAATATGCAATCAATGCAAGTACCCAAGACCGATTTGAAATTTATGATGGCGATGTTCATCACCCAATGTAATCGATCTTTGCCCATCTTATCTTTACTCAATCCATTCTACATAAAGTTCTGGCCTTTTGCATGACATTATTTCAACATTCACGTCGAATTTTGCATGGCCGATCAAAAGCCATTGTATTAAATGATCACACTTCTCATGTCCGAACAATAATGATTCGGTCTTATTTTTTTTTTTTAAATATCAGCCTTCTTATATGGCCATGACTAAAATATATATTGCCGATCAAAAGGCTATTTTGCCTAGAATTCAATAGGCCAAATTGTCAACTTTTTATTACCTTAATGAACACCACTTTTGTCTATAACCGATAAATATAAAAGTCATATTTGACACATACCCTTCTAATTGATCGGCCAATATTACTATAGCATTTGCAATTGTACTTATGAATAATTTTTAATCGGCCACCATCAACAATTTTAATGTCATTGATTCTTTTATTCAATGGTCATTTCCATGACCAATCAAAATTCTTGCTTTTATAGCACTTGACCGATTAATATTCATTGATCCCCTTTTGTGTATCAATCATGTCAAATGAATTTAATCGGCCTATTTTTTATTTTTATTTATATGGCCGATCAAAAACATAAGTAGTATTGATATTCCCATGAAACTTGACTTTAAACAAACAAGCCAATGACCGATCATCACTCGCATTCTCCCTTAATCAATCGGTCATCTAACAATGCATGGTTATAACAATTTTAAATTAAATTGTCAAAGATCACGTACCTATGGCCGATCGTGTCTAGTGATTTGTCTGTTGTAATTTTCCTTTTGACCATCACGATCGGCCATGACTTTATCAAATGCTAAGATTCTAAACAGCATGCCCCCAGGCCTTTGAACTTGGTCCTCTTGAGCAAATTGAATTCAATGAGAATCCTTTCAAAGGGATCCACCTTGTACATTTTAGTTGTGCCCCCTTGCATTTCACAAAACCAATGGCCACACCACCTTTTCTTCCTTACTTTATCACTTGTAACTTGAGGTCCCTTTGACTTTTCAGGCTTGTACCCCTGCCATCCTTTCAAAGTCCTTACTCTAGAGTTTGACCAATTTTTTCAAGTTAGACTTTAGTTAGAAATTGGAAGATTTCATAGCGAGTTGGGGATCTGATGGCCCTTGCTGGAGCTGCTTCAATTTTTTCTAGAGTGCTCCATAAAGAAAGTCATTCGGTCTCAAGTGGCCTAAATTCATACTGGTAATGATGTGCATCCATTTGAAGTCTCCTATTTATTTTAAGTTTATCATGTATCCTCAGTTTTGGCATCCTACCATTTTTAGCACGGTGATTGATCTTAGAAGGCACATAGTCATCAAGTGTTGGGACCTCATACATCTCATCGTGCTCAATTAGTGCCCCCAGTTTTATTGCCCTATCATAATTACTAGGTGACCAATCATCCTCGCAAGGCCTATATTCGTAATAAAGTGATTAGGCCTTGTCAAATTTAATAGGTGCCCCCAGCTTTAGTACCATACCAAAATTACTAGAAAATTGATCGGTCTTAAAAGGCTTATATGCATAATGATAAGGTGTTGAAGCCATATCCATCTCATCATGTTCAATGGATACCCCATGTTTTCTTACCAAATCATATTGATCAAAAGTGAGGTCAGTACCTGATCTCCAAGAATTTTGGCCGATCAATCGCCCTTCATCACTTGCTAACTTGCTATCCAACCTCCTAAAAGTTTGAAATTTGCTATTTTCCATAATGGGGATCCTCTTCTTTGATCTTCATAAATTCGTCTAGGATCCTCTACAATCGGTTTTCCTTCAAGGGTGGACACCAAACGACGTAAACCCACATTAATTTCTTCCATATGCCTATTCATTGCTTCAGATCTTTCAATGAATGGCATAAGCATCTTGGACATTTGACCGATTGCATCTGCGAACCTGGAATGGTTCTCTCTTAAAACTTCACTTCATGAGAGCTCTATATGTTTGATCTTCTATGATCTTGTCTATACAAGCATAGAAGGGTCCCACTAGGCGTGCCAAAAAGATGTTCGGGCTTAAAACTGAAGGAATCGGACTGAGCACCTTTTGATTGTTTAAATGGGTCCGTGTGAGCCTTTTACAATTTCACAGAAGATGAGTATAAGAACGATGGTTTTGTCACCAACTCGGGGTGGTGACAGGGGCAAAAAACAGGTTCAAGTCCCTTTTAACCTATTTGATTTGGATCAAATAGGAGGTTTGCTTCACCGAGAAGCTTTGATCACCGGGAAGCTTTGATCACCGGGATCATGGGATAAATAGACATTGGGTCTGATAAAAAGAGATAATTGGTATTGTTGATTTGATTGAAATGTTGGAGAGACTTATTACAATACATTGCTTTGGCTTTTATAAGCCATGAGCCCGACCATACAAAGAAACAATATCAAATGAGGACTTTCCTAATTTAACCAAAGGACATAAAATCAAATAAAAGACTTGCCTAATCTATAAAAGGGAAACAAATCAGACAAAAAATTACCTAATCGGGCTAATCTGACTTTCCTAATTCATTATAAGGCAAGTATCATAATTCAGGGCATGAATGAGACTTGCCAAAAATGAGCCTTGACCGATTATTTACCATCTTCAATTTCCAACACGTCAAGTGGTCTTCAACGAGTAGGCTGAGCTTGGTTCATGGTTTTGGACATGTGCCTGGGACCATTTGAGCCGGGCCAAACTCTACAAAAAATATTTAGACAGGTACAAACAAATCCCTTTTTTCAACTACCCATTTCTCTAAATGATGATAGTGACAAGAACAAGAGGTCACAGAAATTAGATTCAAGATTAAAAAAAAAATAAGATAAAAAAATACCTGAATAATAGGAAACTGGAGATAAAACAATCCAAAGCCAAAATTGATAAACCCATGAAAGAACCCATTACCATTGCTACTATTATTAACCCAGCCACAGACGGAGGCAAGAGGTAATAACCTAGAAATAAAGCAGCAATAACAAACATAAGCAAACGGAGAGAAAAATTAAAACGCCGTTGGAAATCAGGAGAAGAGAAAGAGTCGCCGGAGACAAAGAGGAAACAGATGAAAGCAAAGGAAATGTGGAAAGGAGAAAGAGGAGAGAAAGGGAGAGGAGGAGAGGAGAAATTGACAGGGAAATTGAGAAGAAAAATTGAGAGATTTGAAATAATAAAGAAGTAAAAATTGGGAAGAGCAAAGATGATGAAAAAGAAGAAGAAGAAAATGGGAGTTGAAGGGACTCAAGGACCATAAGATTTGAGGCTAGCTTATTACAGGTTTTTCTCTTTTTTTTTTTTTTTTTCTTGAAAGGAATACAGGTCTTTTTTTAAGTCACATTTCAATATTTTTCTTAGAAAATTGGTTTTAGTGGGCTGTTTAAATTTTGACATTAACGAGTTTATGTAGCAATCAGGATTTGTTGGATTCATTTTCTACATCTTTGTTAATGCTGAATTTTAGAACCCTTCAGTTATTATCTTCAAAAAAGAAAATGTATTTCATGCTCAAAAAAAATATTTAACGACAAAAAGGTTCAATTTTAATAGAAGTTAACTTAAGGATACGATGTTTATAAAAATTAAAGTTTGAGGACCCAATTTAAGGTAAAAAAAAATAAAGATCTATTAAAAAAAAAAGTCGATAAGTTTCTAAAAATGGTTTCAGCCCATAGATAAAATAAAATACTTTAGAATAATTTATCAATACACTCCACTATAAAATTTGTTTAATTGGACTCTTTTGCCTGCCCGTCTCATTTATTTATATATGAGGGCACATGCATGCTAAAGTGAACTAAAAATATAATATTCTTTTCATTTCCTTTCACAAAGAGGGGAACATAAGACCTCGATTAATTCACTTTCAATACCGTCTTTGAGAGATCTTCTTGATAACCGGTGCATGCATGTATTGTGGTCTAATGTATGCTATATGCTCAATACCATTCTTCTTACTATATATTATACGAGGAAGTTCACCCGCCCTTCGTAGGGGAAATCTCAAACCATTTCAAAACCGATAATAAAATGCAAAAGAAAATAAAATAAGGTAAAAAGTTAAAACATAATAAATTTTATATCATGTATTACACACATCATTTCATTAACGTAAGATTTAAAAAAAATCCATAATAAGTAAAATAATTTTTTTTTCTTTTATTCTGCATAGCAAATTGCATCAAAGTTCGTATTTGTTGAAATCACCAAGTCTGAAAATATAATGAAAAAAATCATTAGTAAAATTTATTGGTATTATTTTTTTCTTAAAAAAAAACTAACTTTAGATGGCAAACAACCTTGCCTAACAAATAAAACTTATGTTTATAAGCACATCACCGCCATGAAAGAAAGCAAAAATATAAATTAAATCATGTCTAAATCTTTCCTTTCTAATATGCTCTACTGGCACTACTGTACATTTCTTATTTTTAACAAGGAAAAACCCATAACTTGGCCCCTAAACTTTCATGGTTTATTTCATTGAGCCCTTAAACATTTATTGCATTTTATTAACCCTTTCTATTATTATTTGTATTTTATTAAATCCTTATACTTTTATTTTCATAGCTATTAAGGACTTATTAAAAATTTAAAATAAAATAATAATATAATCTAACTGACGCCGTTATCTTGTGCTGAAACCAATGGTTTTATATGCATTAAATTTAATAACTAGTTATTTCAGTAATTTATTAAAAATTAATGGGGCATTTTGCAATTATGCATGCACCGGTGCTGTCATATCTTTACCACCACTGGTGATAACACTGAACAAACCTATGTCATTGAAGAAGCCAGAGCCTGTTGCCATCATGGCCTTGGAGAGCATCCTCACCGATATCTAAATTTAGAGCAAAGTGGCTGTTATAAACCAAGTGAGTGTCAGGCCTTGAAAAGGCCGACCTTTGTCAAAGAAAAGAAGAAAATTCCTAAGGCAAATCAAATCGCCAAGGAATATTCTTTTGATCTTACCAAGGCCGATGAAATCTTTGACGCATTGATCAAAGACGGCCAAATAAAATTAACTGATTGCCATGTCATTCCTCCACCAGAGGATCGGGCTGGTAAAGAGTACTGTAAATGGCATAATTCTTGGAGGCATACTACTAACAACTGTGTGATTTTCAGGAATATGATTCAGAAGGCCTTAGATGACACAATTTAACAGGCATCTCATGAACTATTTAGTTCAAACTTCACTTCCTTTAGTTAAGATTTTTTCCAAAATAACATTTTAGCACACCAGTTCTCATAAATAAGCACGCAGGCACTTGCGCACAGAAGCGTTTAATCAATTCTTAGAATTAATATTTAAGACATTGTAAATAAGAAATTTACAATTATAAGAGCACACGGATAATCACAGGTTGCTGTCGATGTGGCGGGTACCATTTGGCACATCGAAGGTTCAAAATAATTGTATGCATACAAATAAAACCACTTGGATTCGCCACAACAGTATATTGAATCACAAGCGCTGTCCACAAGACAGTTATCATAAAGTTGGCCAATATAAATCTCAATTTCCATCAATTCATAAATACACTGTACTTAAAAGTACGAATAATCGCTTGAAATCACGCGAGCTGCTGTGTCCCGGCTCGAACACAGTCTGACATCTCGCAGAACCCAGCCGTACCCCGGACACGGTTTTACTACAACCTCTACGATCTCGTGTGTGCACGTGCTCTTAATAAATAAATACATATAATTATATGCACATTCTCTATTTATTTATCTATTTATTTTTATTGCTATTATCTTATTTCTCCTTACTTTTATTTATATCATATATATTTATATGATTATATAGATATAATTGTTTATGCGTTCATTTTGTTCAAGTTTGGAAAATAATACCCTTGGCCATAATTGATAAGAATACATCTTATTTTAGTTATAAATTTATATATATATTTAGTTGCTCTTTTTTTTTTTTTTAATATACGGAAAGATATATCCATATAAGTATTCCTGATTTATTTTGAGACTTCTATCCGACTCATAAATTATTTCTTGAATTTAAGTTGATGAACCATTTAGAAAAGTTTGCTTGACTAGTGGACCATTTCCAAGTGAATCTCAAGGTTTAAGTTGGGTAGTTACAATCTTACACACAACTCTACACTTCTAGGGTATTGTCCAATTAAACAGTACCCCACTAAATCACCTAGACTTTACCCTCTCATTATGCTGTCTATAATGTTTGGAAATTTAAAATGAAGGACAAGCAAGGTTCCAAATAATCAACAAACGGACCCATATACCAATCAAAAGAAATCAGCTTCAACGAAAAGCCTAACCCAAACCCATTAATTAATAGTAATAAATCTAGGAAAATTCATCTCTAAAACTACAACTAACTGAAACTAAAAAAAAAAAAAACGGTTGCAGATGATTTATAAAAGATATCACCCAACAAGATCTTAACAAATTTGATTAGAACTTTAAGGGAAGTAAGGAATAAAAATTCAAGAACCCACTTTGCTATCAATTGAGAAGATAGATTTAGAAAGAACTTCAAAATAAAAACAGGGGAATATGAAGAATTGCCACTCACCTTAGCTCACAACACCTTCGTCGCTTCTCCAAATTTTTTTTTTTTTTCCTTACATGATAAACTTGAAATGGAGATTTTTATCTCCAAGCTTAATAGATAAGCATTACCACCAATTACCACAAGAAAATGACACCTAGCCATATATATATTTTTTCTTATATATATATTTAATTTAATCCTCAAATTAATAATAAATAATCTACTCTCTTCTAGAGTTTTACATATAAGTCTGTCATGACCCAATCCGGGGAGTCATGACCGGCGTTAGGAAGCGGAAATTACTGTAACTAGAACCCGTAGCAAGCCTTAAATATAAAACTCACATAAAATAAATCATAAAAATACCAAGTAATTAAAACTTAATTAATAAAATATGATCTCATATCATATAATAAAATACAGTAGTATACAATTCTTTAACTGTCAGTCTCAGTTATAAAAATAATATTACATACAACAACATTCAAATATTACTACTGCAGCTTCTAGAGTATAAACAAAAGTTCAAATATATAATTTACATAAACTAGCCGGGGCAGAAAAAGACTGGCGGAGAGGTCTAGAACTAAGATCTGACGAAGTAGAATGTCCTGAAAAAAATATTGAGAGGGGTCAAACCTCACTAAGTGAATTATTATTATATATATACTTGCACCCTAATAAAGCAGGCATTCAAGCATCAGTATATTAATATATTTATTTTTATATAATAAATATACATGCAATACATGCAGATGCTCAAAATCTATTTTTATAATAAATAATACAAAAGAGTTCGGGTGGAGGATCGGTGCGGAACCCTAACATTTTGCAACCTCAATCATAGTGAATCATTAGCCAACAGGCTTTATTAAATTCCAAGAATATTCATCTTATCCAAATTGACAGTAGACTGGTCCGGAGACTCATAGTCCATCGAGCTACAGCAGTCTCACTATCGGCATGACTGGCCCCGAGACCCCAGGTCCATCGAGCTACAGTAGTCATACCACTCTTATACCACAATTTCAAATAATAAATTCCAAAATTAAACAATGAGAATTCTCTGCCTAAATTCTACCGTACTGTTGCGCAACAGTCCTAGTGTAGCCCACTAGCCGGCACGTTCTACAACTATCCTCTAAAACGTTTATTTATAAATATAAAAAAAATCATGAAATGCGTAATTTAAACGTACTAGCATCCATTCTTCAAAATATTAAACGAGTATATATCAACTCAGATATAAACATTTAATAAAATAATAAATAACATTTAATGAAAGTAAACATAATTTAATTCTCATTTAAATATGGATGATTGCAAATAATATTTTCTACGTGCAATGCATATATATAATGATAACTCACAGTTTTGCGCTCCTCTAAATAGACTCGACTGGCCTGATCCGATAAGCCTCGGTCTCGGCACAACTAAAGAAAAATATAATAATAATATCAGAATCGAAGTCCTAACTTTATACTTCTAGAAATCTGAAAGATAGACTCGATTAGGACACGACTCGATCAAAAATTAAGACTCAGGATCGACCAGATTGTCACGTTTTACGAGAACTTTACCGAAAATTTGGTAGAGTCTTCTCTGTAAAATGGACGTCTCTCTACTAAAAGTAGAGCTGATCCTGCAAACAAACACACTTATAAACCACAAATGCTCACTGCTCGGGTTGGGCCCCCGGACTGCATATAACGCCCAACCGAGCTCAAATAGAATTAAAATTATTAAAATAATAATTTAAATACCAAAAATTCATAAAAATCAATTATTTATGTATTAAAGAATAAAGTATAATTATTTATCAAAATAAATAATAAATATCACATTAACACTTAAATTGTACTAAAAATCCATTTTTCAATTATTCGAAATCTACTAGTAAAATTTGTAAATAAATTATCTAAATTGCTTAATTATGCAATAAAAATAATTAAAACTCATTTAAT
>CATIWK010490448.1:0-10356 GCA_949634005.1 Mallotus japonicus
CCTTGGAACTCCAAATCTAGTGAACAACTTCTTAAGGAATTTTAATACTACCTTGGCATCATTTATAGGCGAAGCCAATGCTTCCGCCCATTTAGACACATAATCCACACCTACCAAGATATACTTATTCCCATAAGAAGAAGGGAAAGGTCCCATAAAATCGATACCCCACACATCGAACAACTCCACTTCTTGAATTTAGGAAAGTGGCATTTCATTTCTCTTAGAAATATTTCCTGTACGTTGGCATCTATCACAATGAAGCACATACTCTTTTGCATCCTTGAACAATGTTGGCCAAAAGAACCCACACTCTAGCACCTTTGAGGCTGTCTTAGTTGCACCATAATGACCTCCATAGATTGAATCATGACATTGTGAAAGGACATCAAACATTTCAGACTCAGGAATACATCTTCTAATAAGCCCATCTCCACATATTTTATAAATGAATGGCTCCTCCCACAAATATTGTCTAACTTGGAATAAAAATCTCTTCTTTTCTTGATAAGAGAGGTCCTCAGGAAGCACTCCACCTGCCAAATAATTTGCAAAGTCAGCATACCAAGGAGTAAAAATTTCTTTTAAAACTAAAACAAACTCATCAGGAAAGCTGTCATCTATTAAGGCCTGATTGCTAGGATCTTCCTCTCTCTCCAATCTTGATAAATAATCTGCAACTAAGTTCTCTGATCCTCTCTTATCTCGAATCTCCAAATCAAATTCTTGGAGTAGCAACACCTATCGAATGAGTCTAGGCTTGGCATCTTTCTTGGCTAAAAGGTACCTGAGGGCTGAATGGTCCGTGAATATGATCACCTTGGAGCCAAGCAAATAAGCACGAAACTTATCTACAACAAAAACTACCGCCAACATCTCCTTTTCAGTGGTTGTGTAGTTTAGTTGTGCATCCGCCAAAGTCCGACTAGCATTGTAGATGACATGCAAATTCTTGTCTTTTCGCTGACCCAAAACTGCTTCAAAAGTATGATCACTAGCATCATATATGATCTCAAAAGGTAAAGACCAATTAGGAGGTGTAATGATGGGGGCTGAAACTAGTGCCTTTTTCAACCTGTTAAAAGAACTTAAACAAATATCATCAAACACAAAAGGCACATCTTTATTCAACAAGTTAGTAAGAGGTTTAGCAATGAGTGAGAAATCTTTAATGAAACGCCGATAAAAACCGGCATGCCCCAAAAAACCTCGAACTCCCTTTATTGTTGTAGGAGGTGGTAACTTTTCAATTGTATCTGTCTTAGCTCTATCTACTTCAATTCCCTTGCTAGAGATCTTGTGTCCCAAGACTATCCCTTCATCCACTATAAAGTGGCATTTTTCCCAATTTAGCACAAGGTGAGTCTCTTCACAATGCTTAAGCACCCTGTCAAGGTTAGTTAAACACAAATCAAAAGAATCACCAAAAATAGAGAAATTGTCCATGAATACCTCCATAATATCCTCCACCAAATCAGAGAATATTGCCATCATACACCTTTGAAAGGTTGCAGGAGCATTACACAATCCAAATGGCATTCGCCGATAGGCAAAGGTGCTCTAGGGACATGTAAAAGTTGTTTTATCTTGATCCTCAGGAAAAATAAAAATTTGATTATAACCAGAATATCCATCAAGAAAATAATAAAAAGAGTGTCCTGCAACCCTTTCTAACATTTGATCAATAAAGGGTAAGGGAAAGTGGTCTTTCCTAGTGGCATTATTCAATTTCCTATAGTCTATACACACTCGCCACCCATCAACTACCCTTTTGGAGATTAGCTCACCCTCTTTATTCTCTATCACTGTCATCCCACTCTTTTTAGGCATATATTGAATCGGACTCACAAATTCACTATCAGAAATAGGATAAATGATACCTGCATCTAAAAGCTTAATAATTTCTTTCTTTACTACTTCTTTCATGTTTGGGTTAAGTCGTCTCTGTCTCTCAGCTGTAGGCTTATGCCCCTCTTCCATATAAATCCTATGCATGACAATCGAGGGACTAATTCCCTTAATGTCAGAAATTTGCCAACCTAGAGCTCTAATTCTACCCCTTACTACCTCACAAACTCTCTTTTCTTGCTCAATGGTCAATTTATTAGAGATAATAATAGGTAATGTATTAGCCTCTACCAAGAATGCATATCTCAAAAGGTTGGGTAGCGGCTTAAGCTCTAACTTTGGTGGCTTTTCAATGGAAGGGGGTGTAGGGTTATTACTTCTCACTAACAACTCAGGTTTAGTAAATTCATGTTCATGCTCTTCCTTATTTTCTAACTCATTACTTGGTATCTCATCTCCCCCACTCACATCTAAAATAGCATTAACCTCTTGAACACATTCATCAATGACACAAATTTGCATGCATGATTCATCATCTAAAGGGTATTTCATTAATTTAGACATTACAAAGTCAACCTTTTCATCTCCTACCCTTAATGTTAATTTACTTTCATGCACATCAATTATAGCTTTACCTGTGTTCAAGAAAGGCCTACCTAAAATCAATGGACAAGATCTATCTTCCTCAAAATCCAAGATGATAAAATCAACAGGGAAAATAAACTTGTCTACCTTTACCAAGACATCTTCAATCACACCATGAGGTTTCTTGATGGAATGATCCGCTAGTTGTAAAGAAATATTTGTGGCCTTCATGTCTCCTAACTCCAATTTCCTAAAAACAGAAAGAGGCATTAAGTTAATACTTGCCCCTAAATCACACAAGCATCTAAGAAATTCACTAGTACCAACAACGCATGGAATAGTAAAACTCCCTGGATCTTTTAATTTGGTTGGGATCTTGCGTGAAATGATCGAACTACAAGTCTCTGTTAAAGGAACTGTTTCATGTTCATCCCAACGCCGCTTGTTTGTGATAAGGTCCTTCAAGAACTTGGCGTATTTGGGCATTTGAGCAAGTGCTTCAGCAAAGGGAACATTAATCTGTAGCTTTTTGAAAATTTCCAAAAATTTTGAGAATTGTTCTTCTTCTTTCTACTTCTTCAATCTTTGAGGGAATGGAATCTTTGGCACAAAAGAGGAAGATATAGATTTAGGAACCTCCTTTTGCTCTGTTTTGCTCTCCTCTTTTGATTCATCCTCCACCATGACATATTGCCCCTCATCCTTATTCTCATCCTCCTTGGAAATTTCAGCTTGTGTCTTCACTTCCTTGCCACTCCTTAAAGTGATAGCTTTCAATTCCTTAGGATTTGACTCTGTAGTACTTGGAAGACTGCCTTGTGTTCTTGATACCATTGCATTGGCAAGCTATCCAAGTTGTACTTCAATATTGTGAATCGAAGAGGAGTGATTCTTTGCAATTTGATCAAACTTGGCCTCCATTCTCTTTTGATTCTCCTCATGGCTAGACAACTTGTTCGTGATGGCATCTAAAAATTTATCTAACTTGTTCTCCACAAATGCCATTCTATCTTGTGATGGATGCTGAAATCCCGGTGGTGCTTGTTGCCTTGGCAAGTTATTATTGTTGGGGAAGTTTGGTGCAGCCATATTATTGTTATTACTCCATGAAAAATTCGGGTGATTTCTCCACCCTAGATTGTAAGTGTTGGAGTAGGGATTGTTGGCTTGCCTCCCTTGGAATTGATTTCCAACAAAGTTAACTTGCTCTTGGTATCCATCTCCCACCATACCTGCATCACCAAAACCAAACTCATTATTAGAGTAACCCAAAAAATTACAATTTTCATTATTAGGGGCTGAATTATTTTTATGGGTGAAGTTGCCAAGTTGTTTTATTAATGCAGAAATTTGAGCTTGAAGTGATGTCACTGTGTCAACTTCTAGCCTGTCCATTTGCTTTGGAGGATGAACTCTCTCAGAAGACCATAGGCAATTGTCAATTGCCATCCTTTCCAAAAGTTCTGCAGCCTCATCCACTATTTTCCTCATCAAAAATCCACTAGCCTTAGCATTAATGGAGTCTCTTGTAGAACTTGTGACTCCATTATAAAATCTCCTTATGAGCACATCTTTTGGTAGTCCATGATGTGGGCAGCTCCTCTGCAACTCTGTAAACCTCTCCCAAGTTTCACTCAAGGATTCATGCTCAAATTGTTAAAATGAAGTGAGCTCTTTCACTACCTTTGCTATCTTAGATGGTGGAAAATATTTAGCTAGGAACCCCTTCGCCAAATCATTCCAATTAGTGAAAGATCTAGGTGGTTGAGATTTTAACCATGCCTTAGCCTTATCCTTTAATGTGAATGGAAACAGTCTCAACCTTAGTGCATCACTAGACACACCATTGTACTTGAGTGTGTCACAAATCTCAAGGAAGTTTGCAATATGATCATTTGGATCTTCATTCAGCATCCTATAAAATTGGATGGTTGATTAGAGCATCTGCAGCAAAGCCGGTTTGATCTCAAAAGTATTGGCTTCAACAGTTGGTCTTGTAATGCTTTGCCTTTTACCTCCCAAACCAGGCATAGATGTGTCCATCAACACCCTTGTATCAGCTTGATTCTCATTGTTTTCCATCGTGCTTGATTCTTCTCGCAAACGTCTGCGGTTTTCCTTTTCAAACTTGGTTAACTCCGGTATGTATGTGGATGGTTTCTTTCCTGACTTTTGGGTATTATGCATACACCAAAAAGCTCTGCAAGATAAAAGACAAAATAATTAAAACAAAATAAAATTGGTGCCTTAATCCAACAAAAATTAATTCAATTATGATGTTAGAACCGAGTCCCCGGCAACGGCGCCAAAAACTTGTTTGTGCAAAACCACAAGCGCACGGCGTCAGACAAGTAGTATAAAAAATATCGATCCCACGAGGACTCGTTCTAACCACCCATTAACCCAATTTTTTATTGTCTAAGGCTTTCAAATATGGAATTTAAGAAGAAAATTAAATAACAACTAAATGAATTTCTAAAATAAAACAACTCTAAGAATGAAGGAATAAACTATTAATGAAAATAATGGTTAGGAATTGAATCTTTTCACAATCCTTAGTTAACCTCAATTAATGAACATATTAGACTTGCAAATCCCGGGTAATTCTAATTTATTGATTAATCTCTCTCAAGGATCAACCAATTTTAATTCATAATCTTCAAGCAAGAACATTAAATCCCAATTTCTCATTGTGAACTCAATTCCCCGAATTAAATTATGAATTTATAAACCCAACCCCAATTGGAATTTAATTCACCGATGATATCTCTGCCTATAAACAATTTAAATCTATATTTATAGATCCATTAAGATTTTGATCTCTCAACCTAAAACCCTAATTATAATTATGCTAATGGTGATCAAACATCAACATATGATAAGCAAAATAAATATAGTTTGCAAGAACTAATAATTCATTAATTAGAAGAAAAGAACTAATTCATGTTAAATCATCAATCCCTAACCAACATGAATTTAGCCTAACATGTTGTAAAAATATTCAATAAAAATATAAAAACATCCCATGAAAAATTACAAGAATAAAGAAGAGAGAAGAAAAATAAAAACTTGAAATTGTGCTCTTTGTTCTTCAACTCTTGATCTCTCTTGAGTTTCTCCCAATTTTCTTGCGCTTTTCCTGTGTAAATTTTATCTCCAAATTTGACTCTAAATGTTAGGTAATTGATTCCCAAAAATTTCCCAAGAGTCCTCCTTAAATAGGCAATGTTTGAGTAGTAAAAAACTCCAAAATAAGTCAGCCTGCAACAGCAACCCCAAGGTTGCTGTCTCAGTTGAGAATCAGGCCCAAAAACACGTATTTGCTGCTACTGTCGTAGCAAAATGGCTGCTATAGCAGCCGACCATCAACTCCCAAATACAAGCCCACTGCGATGGTAGCTTTCCCCTCTGCGATGGCAGCCGAGTTTACTTCTTCAAAACATGCAATTCTCATCTAAATTCCTCCCCAAAGAGTCCTAAACACCCTACAACACTCACAAGAAAAATAAATATTAAAAATAACAATATTAAACCATGTAAAACACAAAAACTACCTAACTTGTCAAGATAATCAACCTAACTAATAATGCAATTTTCACATAAACAAATACCCCCATACTTAAGCTTTTGCTTGTCCTTAAGCAAATACATGAGAACACCTATCATCACAACGAATTTAGCACATTGACAGATTTTAACTTGTCTATACTCCACAATCTTTAGTTAATACAAAACTTATAACTCAAAATTAAATTGATAACTCAAAATTAAATTGATAACTCAAGGTCAAAGACATAAGTTTTACCAAGTGAAGAGCAAACTTAACTGTTGAATGTTCGAAAATTTAGAAGTTGACAACTAAGAAAAACAATAACAAGTGATACTACGCACTCAAACCTTAGCAACCCCTAAATTCTAACACATGAAAGATAGCCACATCATATATTTTTTCTATGCGAGTGCGTTTTACTCTCCATCTCGCAAATTTTTTTTTTTTTAAATTTCTCTCTAACCAACCTTCCCACTCTTAGTGATCCCCCGCCATTCTCGCACTACTAAGCGTGGATACCGTCAAGTGGGTCCTTTGAATACTCTTACTCTATTTAGAGCATTGGAGTAGATTGGAGCGTATAAAGATTGTAATTTAAATATTTGCTCCTTATTGAAAGAGAGATTTTTTTTTCTGATTTTAGCCATCATTCTATATGCTAGACTCAAGGATCTTCTAAGAATAAAAAATAGAGTATCACTTACAAGTATTTTTCTTAACCATCAATTCACAAAATTCAATCACTCAAAGGCAAGTAAGCATTAAGTTTATTAAATTTTCAAAAGTCCTTAACCACCAATTATTAACCTAATTTAAAAATTACAAATTAAGCATTATCAAAAGATTATGAAACATTTACAAGAAAATCACATTCAATGTGCTATACTCATCATAAGGATAGGGTGCAAAAATTTAAATATGTATATGCTAACATGCAAAAGCAGATAAAATTCTAAAATTAAAAAAAATAAAAATAAAAATAAAATAAACTAAATGGAAATTACATGCAAATGTACCCCCCACACTGAATCTTCACATTGCCCTCAATGTGAAAAATGAAGTGTAAAAGACGACAAACACCCAAGAAATAAAAGAAAATGAAAGAGAAAAAAAATAAATAAATATGGAAAGAAGGACTCCCTTCACTGTGGTGAGCGAGGTGATGAAGGAGAGGAAATCTCATAGCCCGAGGCCACAAAATAATGTTGCAAATGACGTTCTTGAGTTGCTTGCCGCTGGGCTAGTGTATTAACTAGACCATGGAGTTCATCAAATCTAGCATCCATACGCACCTCCAAGCGGTCAAACCGTGCTAAAACTTGTTGCCATCCTACATTGTCCTCTGCACTTACGGCTTGGGCATTACACCCATCTATCATGTCCTCATCAGTAATGGGTTCAGTGTCCTCTTCGTCATCGGATGTGTCGATTGCATCCCAACGATCAGAATTTCTCCTTAGCAAATAGCACCGACGTGTGTTGCTATCTCTTAATTCCAAAGTATCAGTTATAATCTCCGCACGACACAATAAAAAATGGTTAAGAGCACCAGGAGTCAAGGTAGCCATATAACGAATGGAAGGGTCAGAAGTATGAAAATGCAATGCTAATGCAGTAATAATATGACCCATTGAAAGCAAAGCTTTATTGCTATTAGCAACATGCAAAAGTGTTTGGAAAACATAATAAGTCGTGCAAACTCTAGCATTGGTGTGCAAACACCACAACATAAACAGCTCAGGATGAGTAATTTTATTACTCTCATGTTTTCCAAAAATCACATGGGAAATGAACTTATGCATAATGAGATAACGATGGTTTAGAATCAATCCATTCGGGGATAAATGACCACCTAAGTAACGAACTCCTCTCGTAAGCTCTTGCCAAAAATCTTGCAATTTAAAATCGGAGGGAGGCTCACAAAGTCCAGTCTTACGAAAACCAAATACCCGAGACATTAAATCATAATCTACTTGATGGGTGGTACCTAAAAATCTACATGAGAATTTTTTTGCACTTTTGTCTACCACCTTCAAAGTAGTGTAAAATTCCCACACCAATTCTTTATAGATATCTACTTTAAGCTCAACAAATTTTTTCCATCCTAAGGTCTCACACATTGCAAAAATATCATCTTTCAAACCAATTGCATGCAATGTGTCTTCATCAAGATACTTAGGAAGAATTAAATTTCGCTTAGAAAGGGAGTGAAATTTCTTACCTTCTTCATGAGAGTAAATTGGGAATGGGGCTTGGTAGTCACTTGCAAGATCCTCTACATCAATGGAAGAAGTAGAAGCAGCCCCCCTCTTTCCTTTGCTCTTCTTTGCTATATGCTTCTCTCTTGACATGGTGGAAGTGAAAATTGAGGCAACTATGAGATGAACAATGGAAAATAAGCACTAGGTTAGGACAAATATGGGATGGGCACTTGCAATTGGAAGGAAAATAGAAGGATGGGATGAGGAATGAAGAGTTTAGGAGAAGGGGGAAAAGGAAAAATTTAGGGATTTGCAAGAAGAAAGGAGGTGGAAAAGTAAATTAAAGAAAAGAAAAGAGAATAAAGGAGAGAAAAACAAAAGAGGAAAAGAAATCTAAAATACGAAGAAAAAAAATAACATAAAAGAAAATTAAAAGGCATTGAAAAGGGAAAGAAAATAAATAAATAAAAATAGCATATGTGAAACAAAAACGGTTTTTTTTTTTTATTTTTTTTCACTGGGAATTTTTGGAGCAGCCCATTCGCTGCTGTAGCAGCAGCATAAATGCAGAAATTCGGATTGTGAATGCTGCTGTCTCAGCGTAGGCGCTGCTGTCGCAGTGAAGTTACGATGCTGGCAGAGAAATCTCGGCTGCTGTCGCAGCTATGTCAGGCAGATTTTGGACGTGCCTCGGCTGCTGTCTCAGGCCACTGGGCTGCTGTCGCAGCATGAAAATAAAAAAATTTTGAGTTGTGCACTGGAGACGTCAAATGCAGGCAAAGTATGGCACAAGCTATACATGGACATATGTATGTTGCTTGAGTCAACACCTGCACAAGTAAAAAAAAAAAAAAAAATTAAGCCCGAATTACTAATGAAAAGAAAAGAAAAAATAAATAATAATAATATTACATTGACAAAGAAACTTATGCATGTAAACTGAATATCAACGTAAAAGAAAAAAACAAAATTGGAACTGATGCATGTAATATATATATTAACATAACAAAAGAAAGAAAAAAAATAAAAAATCTAACTTATGCATGTGATATATATATATATATATATATATATAATGCAAAAATAAATTAAATTAAGAAAATAATAATATAAACATGCTAAGAGTGATGAACACATAAATTAGCAACATACATGCAATTAAAAACAAATCTACCAACTAAATCAACTAACACAAAAAAAAAAATAACATACACAAAATAAAAATCAACGCATAAACAAAAATATGGAAAATAAAATAAAAAATAAAGAAACTATTATAGTTCTAAGTTAAGGTCGTTAGCTTGACCCCTGTGCATTTCACTTTGGTGGGATTAACATGAGAGACTCCCGCTCGTTGGGCATCAACCCTCCATGATAAATTTTGCACCTGTGTCCATTAACCTTGAAGGTTTCTCCTTTGGTGTTTTGCAACTCTAATGCACCATGAGAATGAACTTGAGTCACTCGAAAAGGTCCACTCCATCTCGACTTTAGTTTACCTGGAAACAAACGTAAATGAGAGTTAAATAGCAAAACAAAATCACCAACACTAAAGTTTTTCTTGACAAGGTGTGCATCATGCCACTTTTTAGTTCTTTCTTTGAACAATTTGGCATTCTCATAAGCTTGCAACCTATTCTCATCGAGTTCCCCCAATTGTAAGAGCCTCTTCTCACCACTAGCCTTAACATCAAAATTTAAAAATTTTGTTGCCCAATATGCTCGGTGCTCCAACTCTACAGGGAGGTGACAAGCCTTCCCAAAAACCAACCTATATGGTGAGAGTCCAATAGGTGCTTTATATGCTGTGCGATATGCCCAAAGTGCATCATCTAATTTCATAGTCCAATCCTTTCTTGAAGCTCCAACCATTTTCTTTAAAATTTTCTTGATTTCTCGGTTTGTTACCTCAACTTGTCCACTTGTTTGAGTATGATATGGAGTTGCCACTCGATGATGGACTCCATACTTCCTAAGCAAAGACTCGAACTGTTTGTTACAAAAATGCGAGCCTCCATCACTAATTATTGCCCTTGGAACTCCAAATCTAGTGAACAACTTCTTAAGGAATTTTAATACTACCTTGGCATCATTTATAGGCGAAGCCAATGCTTCCGCCCATTTAGACACATAATCCACACCTACCAAGATATACTTATTCCCATAAGAAGA
>CATIWK010490711.1:0-17707 GCA_949634005.1 Mallotus japonicus
TTAATTAGCTAATTGTTTATTCTAAGTGATGTAATCCCTAATCCCTCACCCGTTTATTTGGAATGCGTGATTGTATATTGAGTTTACTTTTGTGAGCAACGGGACTAATATGCATGAACACGGATAATGTGCAAACTTGAACTTAATGTAAAATTGAACCATTGAATGAAGGCAATCCAAATTGCATGTCAATAAGAGAAACAATCAAATAATCAAAAGATAATAAATCACGAACACAAACGGAGGCCGATCGCAAGATCGGGTGGACATTCAAACATCCATACCCAGTTTTCGAACCCGTTTCTCTGACGACGGTTTCTGGGCACTTCCGTAGGAATCCAGTCTCCGTATAAGTGTCCCGGTTTTCATCCGGGTGGCGACTCCATCTCTGAGTAGGCTTGGACCTATTTCGTATTTCTCACGCGGGCCGAAGGCCCGACACAGTGCCATGGTCGCCAACACTTGGGCGCGCGCTAAACCCCACCGCCTATATTATGATTTAGGTATTATTATAATTTGTTAATGTTATTTTTTTGTTGTTCAATTGTGATGCACTTTTAAATCTAGGACTAATGCATCAAACTAAACAAGTACTTGAAATATTTTCAATAGATATGTTTTTTTTTTCTTCATGTTACTTATACTTTGGTTTTTTATTTAGTTATTTTTTTCAATTGTGATGTTTGTTTCCACGAACCTAAATTAACAAGACTAAAAAGAGCATATATAATGTTGGAAGCTAATATGTTATATATATATATATAATAAAAAAATTTAGAAAAAAAATATTTTTCTTTAATATATTATACCTGGACTTCAGCATGGTAACTAAAAACAAAATTAGGGAAGAAACTTATCTCTCTTTCTTTAACTCCAAAGACTCCTTCTGAACAGCTTTTTTCTCTACTCTTTTATATTCGAATTTACCTTCAAACAAGTTCTTGTCTTTGCAAAGCAACTTATTTTCTTTTCTTAAATGCTCGATCTCCCGCTTCATCGTCTCTTCTCTGGATCTAAAATGTACACGATTGTTCGAGTTCTAAATTTAAACATTTTTACATGATTGTTCCTCTTCCACATTTTTTTAGACAAGTCATCATCAATGTTTCATCTAATATTCTGTTTACTACTACAAGATTTCTTAGAGGCTACCCTTTATAGTTGGAGAGGGCCATGCCTTACATGGTTATATAGGGAGTTATGTCATGCAATAAACCCTACTACGAAATATGCTTGAGGAGTCGCTTTCATAATGTAACTATAGGCTTAGGAGAGAACTCATTTACTAGCTCCACAAATTCATAATTCATTGTCGTTAACAAATTATATATTATATTCCTTCTGGATTATGGTATTATAGTTCGACATCTTTTTTACTATTGTAATAATACTATTCATCATATAAATCAAATACTGATGTCAAAATATCTTCATTTTAAGGTGGACAAGCCCTTTAAAAACTACTATAATTTTAATGAGCACAGTTAAGTTCTATTATCTCATACTTGACACCCAACATTATGATGAGGTTATATCTTAAAAATTTGTTCATTTTCTTGCTAATAATATAATCATGAAAATGAAATTTAAAAAATGAAATATATTTTTTATTAATTGTTGTAGATTGTGTGGCAATCACATTTAGAAGTTGAGAATCACTTGAAATTTAAATTAGTACAAATAAATTCATTTAGATATCAGTTATTCCTTTAATATGTTTTCATATTGTTGAGTGACATCAACTTGACGATTGCTTTAGGTAGTTTGGTTTGGACCAGTCAGTCTCTCTTCCTACATTTCAAGATGACATACTGCATACTTTTAATCTTCGTGGACAAGGTAACACTAATTGGAAAGACAGACTTTCACCATTCATCAAAGCATGAAATGAGCGTCATTCTTCAATTGTTAATTGTAGATAATTAGTGGGTACATTATGTCCATGGTCAGAATATCTACAATGATATGTAGAAGCTATTCATGTGGCATCAGCAAAGCTATATACATATCTCCAATTTCATTGTATTAACAATTATTTATTCCTAATTTTTTCATTTTTAGGCTGATGTTTTCCATCATATTCATATTAACTCACATGCATATAATACAATTGAACATATGGCACATGTGCATTCATTGTTTTCAACTACTTTAAGTGCTATGACAAAAGAACATCGTTTGGTATCATACATATTTCACAACTAACACCTCAACCAATGGAATTTCCACATGTGGAGACAAAGGACGGTTCAATGAGTAAATGACAACGACGTTCAATGGCATCACAACGAGAATTAGCCTGCGACATACTAATAAATAAACTAAATGTTGTGCCACCACCTCTGCCTTTTAACACAATTGAAACTGATCAATTTGGATTTCATAATACTCTAAACAACATCATTTTTACACAAAATGAAGGAATTACATCTTATTCACTAGCCACTAATGCTACCCCATTGGTGGAAATCGATGAAAGTATGTGCTTTACCTCAACACACCTTTCCTATTATTTTTCAACCTTTACAACTAACTTCTCCTTATCATGGTGTTGGCTCAACCATGGACCAACAAACAATATCATCAATCTTTGAGGATTTCTTTCAAAATATGATTGGTAGTCCATATCTATTTAGTCCAAGTGGTGACACCAATTTTTCAATGCCACAAACTATGAGTTCCAATTACATGAAATTAATGAGACACAAAAATGTGAAAGTTTTAAAAAATGTCCAAAACGAAAAATAAAGCATAAGAAATGTGGAACATGAGGTCATTTATGTTAGTAACTATCATTCATCACTGGTGTTAGTAATTTCCATTCATGTTACTTATTTTCAAAGTTCTTAATAGTACATAAGTTAGAATGTTATTTGATCTTTTTTCCATTGAAGTATTAAGCTTATTTAATTATAACATCGGTTTAAATATATATGACAAATATCATTAATTATGCATATATGATGCTTGTTTAAATTTTTTTGTTAATTATAATTATAATAACTTCAAATGTCATCTATCCATTTCCATAATAAATCATACAATATTAATCTATATACTATATATATAATTTAACTATTAAAAAGTATAAATATACATTCATTGTTTAAAAAAATTCAAATTAATTCAAGTATTCTTTCATAATCTATAAATATATATAAAGCTGATTTAGAAATTCGCACTATTTATCTATAGTTTATACGTTGCCCTTCGATTTCGCGTGAAATTATAGAATTGCCACTGTCCTTTTTAGTTGTGAAATTCGCTTTTTACCCCCAATTTCAACAGTGACTGTATATTGAAACAACATCGTTTCAAGGAAATGACACCAAAGCCCCTGCTTCTAGTGAAACGACTTTAAGTAGTTGTGTCCAAAGTTGCCTTTTCATAAAATTTGGAAGTAATTTGCCCTTATATTTCTCTAAATCTATAAAATTGCCACCTCTTTTTACAAAATATAATTCACTTTTTGCCCTCCCGCTTGCAAATGCCAATCACGCCCTTCAGTTGCTCATAAAACGTCGTCGTTCCATCTGGCATTTTTGGTTATTCAATAGTGAATGACCATTCTCCACCCCTAATGTTGCAGACTATCTCATTTTCCATTTTTCAAACCCTAGCCACCATTTGCTCTCCTCTTCTCTTCCTCTCGCCCTCACCCTCCCCTCGCCTTCCCTCTCAAACTCTGCAACCATCAAATTTTCCTCTTACTCGCCTTTGTGTCTTCTTATTTGTTTATACAGATAAGAAGGGGTGTACAAAGAGGTCGCGTAGCACAGGAATTAAAGCAGCAACGACATCAACATGAGTCTTCTTCTTCTGGCGATGAAGAGAGAAAGAGGCCAAAGACAAGATTAGAAATAAAAAGATTGAGGTGAGCCCTAAAATTTCATTTTCTGATAAATCTTGGCCGCCTCAGTGGTTGCAGGTTGAGGAAGTCTTGGCATTTACTATTTCTTGATGGCTTAGTCCAAATCTTGCTTAGTCTATTGTTGTAATGATATTTTTTTTTTTTTGCAGTTTGCCTGTGGATATGTTCATGAACAAACAATTTTGGATGCGGGTATATAATGTGTTTCATTACTATTTTGAATCTTGGCCGCCGTAGGTAATTATTTCCCACAAATCTTGCTTAGTCCATTGTTGTAATGTTACCTTTCTTTTTTTTTTTTTTTTTTGCAGTTTGCCTATGGATGTGTTCGTGAACAGAGAATGTGTTCATGAACAGTGGCTGTGATCTCTTTGCTATATTGTTTGAGGTCTTTTATGTTTGGTTTTTTCATGGTGTTCTTTAGATTGTTTTTTTTTTAAATGCCAGTGGTGGGAGATTAAAATTGCTCCTTCCATTGATGTGTGCCCTTAATTTTTTTGAAGAAAAAAATTTTATGCTTTAACTTTTTTTTGAAACCTTAATTTTTTAAAATTGATTTTTCTTTAATAAGAAATTGATTATTTTTATACATTAATTGCGTGTCTTTATGTGCACCCATTTCAGGCACTGAAGCAATTGCTAAGAGAAAAGATCCAGTTGGCTACAAAATTTGGTATTGATTACAAGAACACTGATGCTGTAAAAACTATAATCAATGGAAAACCTGAATATATCTGTGCTTGCTGTGAGGCTAGCTTAGAATGTCTTGGTGTAGACTACGTTGATCTTTTCTTTTTTGGGTCTGAATTTCTGGTTTTTTTGGTTACAGGAACTAGTCATGTTAGAATCAGGCAAAATGTGAACCCTTTTCATCATTTTCTGTAAGTATGAATTAGTTTGTAGTTTTGTATTAATGTTTCAATTCATTTATAATGTAATTTATTTGTTTGGTTTTGACTTTTGTTATGATTGAGGGAAGAAAGTTCCTAACTTGTAGTTGTTCCTGGCTTTTTATATTAGAGGAAGCTTTGTTTAATTATATATTTGATAGCTAGGTGCCAGCAAAAGTACCTAATTGGAAGGAAGTTTTCAAAGACCCAACATTACCACTCATGGTGGCTATTGGAAGTGGTAAACTTTTTTTTTTTTTTAAAAACCAGATTCTTCTTATTATGTGTAATTAATTGCTTGTGATCTTTAGATACTACTTTGTTACCATTAGCATACCTACTATATGTCTCAGTTTGATGTGAGTTGGATGATAAATTATCCTTTTTGGAAGTTTGATTATTCAATCTTAAAATTAAACTTGAAAATTAAGAATCTAAAATTTAGAGGGAAGAAAGATGAAGATAAGATAACTATAGGAATTAGGACCTTAGGACATCATGCTGTAAAAATAGGTCACATAAATAGGGAATGCCATCAAGCAATAATGTCAGATGAAATGCTTGCTCCAGAGGCTTGATTCTTGGCATTTGTAGTTAACAGTAGTGAAAAATCAATATAGTGGATTTTGCTCATACAATTAGTGCTCTTTGTAGATTTACTACCCTTTTGCAGCCGTCGTACCTCCTCTCTTTGCTTCTGCCGCCGCCTCACGCACACTCTCTGCCCTTCTTCTTGCGCTGCTCTCCCTTCACTTTTCTACCTTCTGTTCTTCCTTGCCCTACTCGCCTCTTTTTTTACATCTTCTTATTCATCTTCTTTTATGCAGTGGCTTTATGTTTTTTTTTAAATGATTTCTGTTTTGTTCCAAGGGACTAAGGGAGAAGCTAGTTGTCCTGTGAGTATAGACTAAAACAAAGTACTTTTTTTTTTCTATTCTTTCTATATTTATTTCTTTATTGATAGTTTCTTGGATCTTTACTACTCTATTTTTTTTTATTTCCTGCTCTTTTAATGTTAGTAGAACAAAGAAGATCATGTTTTTCATTGTTTAATTTTCCCTCTTTTCACAGATTTTACACTATTTAGTTGCACGCTATTTACCCATTTTCCCGTCCTTTTTTAGTGCATGTGTTATCTTTTTTTTTTAATCATTTGAGGGAGGCAGTATGTAACACACCTTATGGACCTTATTCTGTAGATAGTAGGAATTAATGAAATAAGGAAGCACCTTCCATCTAGGCTATGAGACATGGAAGAAAATGTTCATTGAGCATGGAATTGGGGAAACATTGTGCAAAAAGGAAGACAGTAAAACACATATAGGTGATTATATAGAAGAAAAGATAGCCAAAAAAAATTTTATTCTTAAAGGTTCTATCCTTTTGAATAATGTAAGTCCTTCCTCAGTTACATTCTTCAATATGTTTCTCTAATAGCTATTACATAATATGGTACAGCACAATTACTACAGAGAGAAGTAAAAGGAAAAAAATGATCTAAAAATTGTACAACTTCAGTGTTTCTGTTGATTTAGCCTCAATAACTTTGGCATGATGGTGTTAATTGTAGCCATATAAATTATATCAATCTTTTGATTATAATTTTTCATGTTATTGTATATTTCTTTTTTACTGTATCTATTTTTAATAGTTCTTTTTGAGTTTACTGACATACAGAATATATAACAAAAATGTGAGCAGAAGCAAAATAACTTTCAGAATTGGCTTCAATATTTTCTTCTGTTCTAAGTTGTGCAATATAATTTGCAGAATAAATTGCAAGTGGAGAAGCAAATTGCATTTGGAAATAATTTATATTCACAAGTTTGAAAGGTTAAAAAAGTTAACATAAGCACTTGCATTTTGGATATATTGTGGTCATTTGGGAACGTTATTAGAGAATCAGAGATATACACTGTCTACTATTTATACCCATGCTTTTAACATTTGAATATCTGCATCTTGGTTTAGTAAATTGCAGACCACCCTGAAGTTTACCGACAGGTTAATCTGGATAACATCCTTGGTGAAATTTGGGTTTCTCTAACATTAGTGTTTAAGTTTTTATGCCACTGCGCCAAGTCTAAAAATTCCTGAGTCATTGTACAGGGAAGGGGTGACATGTACATATGATTTGTTCTTAATTATAACAAAATAAAAACTGAAAAAATTACATTGTTTTTTTATATTGTTGCATATTCTTTTATAGGAAACTTGTTCGACATATCCCCTGACTTTGAGACAGGTCATGGCATACTAGAGTTAGCATCTGTAGAGGGACATTACAAATCATGGTACATTTTAGGGGTCATCTTGTTGTGCAGTGGTAATAGTAAGGATAAAGAGGAAGGTAAACGATTGGTTGAAGCTGTGAAACGAATGAAAAAGATTGGAGAAAATAGGGCATCTCTTGTTGGTGTACTTCGAAAGCTATGGGTGATGGGGAGTTTGACACCCAAATAAATGAATGTCCTGAAAGCTTTTTCCACAGACAGTTAAGATGATGTGGATTGGTGGATTATGATGTTATAAATTGTGCTGATTACAGCTGTGACCGTGAAATTAGATTTGTTTGTGACAGACTGGATTGTTTAAATTAGTTATAATATCACATATGCACTTATAATGTAATTTCATCAATCAAATTCCCTAATGTTTTGAATTTCTACACAAATTGTAATATAATTTCAATCATGATAAATTATAATGTACTTATCATATTAACATCACCATAAAAGCATATTCCATGATATTGTTTTCAAAATTCCCTAATGAGGTACTTTCAAAAAGTAATTTCACTATACAATTTGTTTCACCAAAATATGGTAATATGGTTTACATGATGGCGAAAATAGTTTTATTATATGGAAATGTTACTCTATTCGATGTCTAATGCACATATTGCAGAATGTTTGCATTTCTTGTTACTCTGTTAAAAATGACATTTTTTTTCCTGTTGCCTTTAAAATGAGGCCGACCGTACAATTCACCAAATATGATGAATGGTTTTGGCAAATATAGAGGGAAAGAGAGAGTGAAAACAAAAATCAAAATGAGGGAGTGCATGTGTCACTTCCTTCCTAATTTGGGGTGCTTTATGTCATTAACTCTAAACTTGCATTACCGATAACCTCGAGATTAACTCCTTTCATGTGCACAGGAAATAGTACCAATTCAAATGCCTTCCAAATTCGGGCTTCCAAAACAAGTTACTTTCACATCCAAGTATCTTCAGTCAACCTTCCACCTCAATTACCACAACCTGTGTTCAAATCTACCACAAACCATCCAATTAGAAATTCTCATCTGCAGCGAGAATAGTTTCAATACCCTAATTTTATAATATCCTCATACGATCTATTATTTTTATCAGAATCAAACGGAGGATGTTCATACTATACAATCACAGATTAACCTTCAATGTTTGTGTACACTGGTAGACAACCGCTGATAAGTGCTAAAAATGTCATATTTTAAGCACTAAATAATTGCATTTCATTATTAGAATTATAGGTTTTTATTGTTTAAAAGCATATTTTAGGTACAAAATGCATTATAACTTAAAATAATAGTAAAATTATCATTTTATACATTTTTAATTACTTTTTATACTTTTTACATTGCTTTTGCATTGATTTTGTAGGTTCCTTCATTTGGGAATCTATGTGGGAAGGAAAGCAATAAGAGCTTAAAGCCAGGAGCATATTTAGCCATAAAAGAGGGCAATAAAGTAAAGAATTTGGGAGCTGAGACGTGACACAGCTGTGTCACATTGTAGACACAACCGTGTCTAGTTCGAGAAGACTGCTGAATACTGTTCTGACATAGCTGTGTAAGGGGAGCCACATAGCCGTGTCTGAGTGCTGCGCTCCGAAAAACTTTCACGTGACACAGCTGCTTCACTTGGGCGACACAACCGTGTCGGTCTGGACTGCTTATTTTGGAAAGTTATGTTTAGGGTTTTTTAGGAGAACTCTATAAATAGAGAAGTTTTATTTATTTTTGAGATATACATTAGAGGGGCTGCTACCCTAGAGAACAACACTCTATTGTTCTTTTACACAAGAATAATTACTTTTTAATTTTCATTCTAAGCTTAAGTTATTTTGGATGAACAACAAGGATTGAGAAATCAAGAACATTGTTGAGGAAGCTGAATAAAAGAGTTTTTCTTCTTCTATTCTCTTACTCTTTATTTATTTAATTCTGAATATGTTATCATTCTTCATCTCTTGTTGTTTTTCTTTAATTTCTATGGGTAGCTAAGTAGGTTAGTTAGGGTTTTAATGAACCCAACTCAACATGAACTTAATTAAATAAATTCTCAATAAAAGAATATGCATTTCATGAGAGTTATTGGACTTAATACTTTTCATTGGTTTTGCCACCCATTGAATTGATTTATAAGCTAGGATTAGATCGAGAGATTAATTCTAGTGAGAAAGGCAATAACAATCTATTAATTCAAATTGATTTGGTCGAGAGACACTTCAATATTAATATTCCTTGAAAGAATGCTTGAATGAATTGGTTATGATTAATTATTTGTGCTAGTGAGGGCTAGATAATCATTTAATTATCATAATTGATTAATTGTGGGTGTGCTTGAGAGAGACATCACAATATTAAAGATGCTTCGGAAATGAAATGTTATTCATAATAATCAAGAGTTTATTATCTTTAAAATTAAATTGAGCCGAGGGATTTAAACCTTAACGTCTTTATTATATAAATTTAGTGACAAGATTTTATATTGTTTTAGATTTAATTTACTTGTTTTTCTCATTGAAATTATCGGTAGTCTAGACAAGTAAAATATTAAAAGTAGCTCTGTAATTAACACTATCCCTGTGGGAACGATATCTTTTTATATTACTACTTGTACGATTCTGTGCACTTGCGGATTTTGCCCATCAGCCGTTGACCACTTCTCCCTGGTTGGTAAGGAAATCCCGTTTCTATCGCCCTATTAAAACTTATTTCAGAAGGTGTTACAAATCAACAAAAGGTAACTTTAGATTAAATATCACAATATGTTTGTTTGCATCAATAATTTAACTATACAAATTATATATTGTATAACTTATTTTTTTAATTTTCAACAGACAAAATGGGCGATGTCAGGTCTACTGGTGCTTTAGATGACATATGTACACAAAATGTGCTTCAGGTTAGTAATTTTATTTCTTATATTAGGAATGGTTTTGATTAAAATGCGCTTCAGGTTAGTAATTTATCAATATTTTGAACGAGCCAATGATATAACTTGCATTCAAAAAAATATTAATTTTTCAACGATTGACTAAAATAAAAAAAATCTTGCAGTTACTACTATTTTTGAAATCACATGTAACATTGAGTGATAAAAAAAGGTTGAATATGAACCGAACTCGCGCTTTGGTGGTATTTTTTCATTTTTAAATACACCGGTGTTGTGAAATGATATGTAAGTGTATATTACATAAAATTAAGGAATTTGATAGATGGAAACATGACATATGTATTTTTTTTCTAGGAAATTCGAAATGCTTTAACCATGGTGGTAAAGGCGGAACCATTACCACCATATTTATCATTAAAGTACATACCTTTTTTTCAAATTTTTTTAATACTGAATAATTAATGTCCAGTACATTTATGTAATCAATTTCAAATCTTTGTTTTTTCTTTTTTATATTTGGACTGTAAAGGTTGGATTCCACTTAAGGATAATGATAAGATTATCTTTATTTATCCATTTGCAAGCACCGAGGATGAAATACCTACTACACCCTTCCCACTGTCTAAAAAGGATCAGTTGTTACTGGCTGCCGATTTGAAACCACCTGTGGATACCCATAGTATAAAGTCCTGGCACAAACCGCATTTTGAGTGGATTAATTGGATTGATAGGTTGTAGCCGCATTATGAAAAAATATAAGAAGTAATGGGGATAAAATAGCTAATAGACATGAGCAAAATTGGACCGCCATTTCAAACTAATATGGTTTATGCAGCTATGCATTATTGGGTGCCCAGTGTCAACTCTTTTTTTCCCTTTGGTCTTTGTTCAATTACCTTACATGATGTGTTTATACTAACTGGATTACTTATAGTTGGTCCAGATGCACCATGTTTGATTGATTCAAATGATAAAAAATTGCCAGTGTTTTCAGCTGCATCAACTGACTATTCATCTTATCATTCATTGTTTCAACAAAAGGTTAAAGCAACTAGTGGGCCTTCTCAGAAGGAACATATTGAATTTCTTTAGTATTAATTTGTAAATTCTTGATGTGTCATTTCTATGGAAAGCTAGCTATTGAGTATATAGATTTGTCAACGGCTGTTAAATCAGGAAAGTATCTCGCCCTTGGATCAATTTTACTTGGCCTCACTTACAGATCTCTAAAGTATTATAATACATCAAGGCCTTTTTCAAGGTTCGAATAAGCACTTTGGTTGGTTCAGTTATAGTTGTTCGGTACTTCCCATAATTAAGAAGTAATGAACTTCCTGAGTTAGATAAACCAATTGGCTTGAAGGTTTATCGTTACAGCTGCTCCATGTCATTTTATCATTTTTTTTAAAGCAGAGAATAAGGACACACAAGCAGCTTTTCATCTTCCCTGGAGAAGAAACAAAAAACAATTGGTTGAAATGTATACTGGAGGATGATGAACCTGGAGTTTTGGAGCAAATTCAGTTAAGTTTTTTCTATGCCTATACGACTGCAAGGCCATTCTTTATAGGTGGCACTGGTTCATTTGACTCAAACAAGCCATCTATAACTACAGAGTACTAAATGCCTTATCTATGGAGTAGGCAGTTTGAATTGCACCAGTCTATGTATCCAAAAGAATTCCAGGTAGGCATTTGAATGCAATTTTTAGTCTGTTGAAGAAATTCAGAGCTTTGTTTATGGTCTAAAAGATCTTAAATGAAATGCTATTATCTCATCTCAACAGAATGTTAACCATTTCAATAAGTAGTGGTCTCGAAGATTTCTTGATGTGATTCCTCCTGATATTGAAACTATTATAGCAGGTCAGCTAAAATTCGTACATAATTTTAAATTTCATTGTTATTCAGTAATATTCTTCTTTCATTTTTCACTTTCCTACCACGGCAGGTCTGAAATCTCCCATTCCACCAACAACATCCAAAAAAATGAAAGTCCAATATTGAAGAGTCAAAACAGCAAAGCGACAAAACATCCTCAATTAAACAAGAAAAATCTAATAAGCGAGAGAAAAAAGAGAAGAAAGGTGCTTCAACACTTAAGAAAAAAGTGATTTCCACTTCATTGTCTTCTAGATTAAGAAGATCAAACAGGCTGTACCAAATTGGAACCTTTTGTAATACCAAAGATGATCCCGTGCAGATTATTGATGATGTGAGGATTTATAGGATAGCTTTGATGCTCATGAGATTAATGGCTCATCATAGAAATTCTCTTCTGATCATGAACAAAATCACAATTTCATTACTTCACCAATAAGGACAGGGAAAAAATGTTAATAATGCAGGTAGCTACTTTAGTTCATCTGAGGATAAAAAAGATGAAGCCACACCAGCTTCAGGTGAAGCTGAAAAGGTAATAACCAACTTCATAACTATTTTCTAATATAATTTATTTGTTTGGTACAATTTACTTAAGCCAATGTCTTTAGTTTACTGAATTTCTTAGTTTTGTTACTTTATTGGTGTAAAGACTTATGTCAGTGAAAGAAGTAAGAAGGCATTTTCAATTCCTTCACTAGAAGAATTGATAATTGATCTTGATTTAAATTTCTTAGAACATTCTACTGCATCTGCTTTATAACAACATATAGTATTCACACGAGATGCCATAGACTCATCCAAGAAAACTATTTATCATATCTTAGAACATGAATTGCTTACACTAGGTAGTTATTAACGGGATGTATTTCTTTCAGCTATGTCAGTACTTCATGGTGCTTCATTAGGAACGTATCAATATGAGTGTGTCTCTAAAGCACTCGTTGACAGTTGCTTGCAATTCCACTGCTGAATTTTATTCCATACCTTTTCTTTAATAAAATGAAGAACTACCTTCTTATTTCTTCCAAAAACAGAAAGAACACCCAGGTATCTGCTCACACCTCCTTCTATGAAATAGCCGTCACGTGTAATTATCCCTCCTTGAAGGTGGATAGAAGTATCTTAGAAATCACTCTTTAACTTCCAACCATGTCACAGTAGTCACATAAAGCTAATTTGACTGCATGTATCAATCTCATGCTGTAGTCAAAACTGACAACATCGCTATCAAAGAGTATTTCAAAATATTTATAAATTACTAGCCTGAATCACATTTTATTCAAAACCATTCCCAATAGAAGAAATAAAATTACTAACCTCTAGCGCATTTTGTGTACGGATGTCATCTGAAGCACCAGTGGACCTGACATCGGCCATTTTGTTTGTTGAAAATTAAAAAAAAAGTTATACAATATATAATTTGTATAGTGAAACTATTGATGCAAACAAACATTTTTTCAATTATAGATACACATGCACAACTTCTAAAAATTTTTACCCAGGCATTATTCTTTCCTAAGCACCTCTCAAATTCAAGATCCTACATTGCAGCATTGATCTTAAGTTCAGGGGCAGAAACCTTAGCCCATTCTTCTTTTGGCGCTGCCTCCTACCAACAATAAAGAAAACCTCAACTTTAGAATAATTAAACGTAATAATATTCCAACCAAATCTCATGTAATCTGATGACTGATTGAATTTTAATAGAATTAAATGAGAGATAACTACATCAATTGTTGCTTAATAGATCACTGCATTAAAACCATTCTTTTGCTTCATCAAGCCTAACCTCGTAACTCCATAACAAATACAACATATGGCAAATAATAAATGAAAAAAATAGTGTGTTCAAAACAAGGAACAATTTCTTTCGTACTTTTTTGCATTACAGATGGGTTTGTAGTAATGATGGCATCACAACAATGAGCATATACATTATGTAAACAAGAATGGCAGTGACAGATTGAATCATTTACAATTTTAGTAGAAGTTGCAACTGTGATTGAATGTGCAACTTCTTAGCCTTTAAAATACAACAATTTAGTACCAACTTGTTACTGTCGTGGTACTATAACATTACTAAAATCTCCCACATTTTCATGTCCTGAAAAAAAGCTCTATACGTCACAGCATCAGGTTCTAAACCTTTATCAATCATTTCATTGAAAAGGTTTATAGTTGTTATACAGTGTTTATCAATTAGCACAGTGTAACAAATGACATCAGGTTTTATATCCATATCCTTCATTTCCCTCCATAGGGCTGAAGACACTGTATTTTCCTTGCTTTTTATGGCACCTGGACTTGAACAAGAACTTCTCACTCTATTTTTGACAAACTGTCCAACAAAACTGTATAAGTGATAACATCAGGTTGAATCCCTCTGTTCTTCATATCCCTGAAAATATGAAAAGCGTTATTGATGTGATTCATCCTGCAATAACCATATATCATTATTGTGTGTGTAATGAGATCAGAGCATAACCCTCTTTCAAGCATAATGTCAAAAACACACTGCGCCTTTTTCATCTCTCCTGCTTTGCAAAGTGTACCAATGACTTTACTGTACATGATCTCAGTAGGATCAATATTCAAAACCAACATTGTTTTAAGTAGCAGCCAAGCTTTCTCATTCTCACCTTTTGAACAGAGATTCCCTATTAATATTGAGCAAGAAGCTTTAAATTTCAAGCAACAAGCTTTCTTCATGTAGCTCTGACAATAGGTCTGATAACCAAAAGCTAAATAACACCATCAAATTAATCATCCTCCAAACATATTACTATTGAAAAAAATCATTATCACAACACTTCCAAAATCTAAGACCAGCAACAAAAAATTTAATTCAATTTAATTTCAATTCCAATTCCAATCTATTTAATCGAATCTCATGCTTGTAAAGGCTAAAAATGCAGGAATTCAATTCTTTCAACTTAAAAACAACAGAAATTAACATCAAACTACAAAGGGAAAAAAATCAACAACTAATTTATCTGAACAATTACAAAATCAATAGAATCAAAATCAAATACATAAAATTAAAAAAATATAAAAGGAAAGATTTAACATACCGAGGAAATTACTGCGGGAACCGAAGTTACTATAACCAAAGAAAGAAGAAGAAGGAGGACCAACGATTGATCAAGCATTAGATTATAACCTAAACAATTTAAAAACTTTTTCAAGCAAAAGAGCAATTATAGTAATAAGAGAAATCCAAAGAAACACATTGAATTCACATGTCGTGTAGTCTTTTAACGACATCACTGTTCTACAACTCTCCATCTCCATCACCAATCCTACTCGAAGGCGCCGTCATCGGCAGAGATGCACCGAGCAATGATTCAATCTGATTATAGCTCCCTACAACCGCTGCATGCTTAATATTTATGCAGAAAGCTGATAGTTCAGGGATAGAAAGCGGTGAAGTGGCGAGGTGAGAGAGATTATCGAAGAGATGATATGGCGGAGGAATCATAACAGGAGATAAGGAATTGCTGGCAAGAGAATTGGAAAGCGGCGGCGAGGAACAATCTGATGGACAGGATTGCGTACGGTTGGGAGGCGGTGGTTCATTTGTAAGATTGTCCATTTCAGGCAAGAGCGAAAATTTGTGAATTGGAATTGAGAAAATTTTTTTTGTTCTTTTTGTTGTAGAGAAGTAGGAAAGCCGATGACTCAAGAACACAGGTAACACGAAAAACTTATTGGACTTATAGGCCTTAAACCTCTGTCTTGTATCACTATTGTATCAGCGTTTTCCATGAAAGTTATTTTTAAAAAATAAAAAAATGGCAGGCCCAAATTAAAAATGCAAAAATCAGTTCTGAAAAAATAAAAAGGATCAAACTGTAAAAGAAAAGGATCTTTATTAAAATGTCCTAAAAAGTCACAACAACTAAAATACCTTAACTTTTTTTAAATTACCCATATACCCCAAGTGCCCAAAATATTTACCCACGTGCACCTAAAAATGTAAGTGACGGAAAAAAATAAAAGTGCAACAAAAAAAAAATTCTCGCTCATTTTCCATGGTTTCTCCCGCTTTCTTATCATATTTTTCTTCTTGTTCTTCTACTTTTTTCTTATAACCCATAACAATCCCTTCAGTACGTGATTGTTTGTTTCCAAACCATTGTCTTCACCATAACATGGAAGATCATGAAAGTAATCAGTTCTTAAGCTGCAGAAGCACCGCTCAAACAAGCACGTGTCTCTCTATGATGAGTGGATGGGTGGTACTACTGAAAATTGCAGAACAAAATTTTATTAGAAATTGAAAGAGGTAGCTAGAAAGATACTCAGTGTTGGCATCTGCTTCTCTTAAAACAAGATTTCCTGTATCTAACAGTTGCATAACTAGATTAGTAGTCTGGGTTTTATTGGATGACCATATGGGATTATTTTCTTGATCGAAGAGAGCAATGGTTTGATTGGAAATCTTGAATATACTTGAAGAATTGGTAAGTGGGCTATCTCTGTTGGCAACCCAAACATAAGTTCTTTTAGGAATGTTCCTGTACCATATCCCAATGTACCAATTCTTGGAATTTCCTGGAGCGAAGAAACCAAGCTAAAAAATTTGGCTGCTGGAGAGAAGAGTTTGGCCATTTAGAAGTTAAGATGTCTGAAGTTGAAAAAAATCTTAAAGTGCAAAATGAAAGAAAAGTGAAGAAGAAGAAGACATTGACAGAGGCTTTTTTTTTTTTTTACCACTAGACAACGGCAGAGGTCAATTCAAGAGAGCCCTAGTACCAGTAGTAGCCAGTAGTAGAAAATGGCTCCTATGTCAATGTCTTTAGTGTTGTAGATTTCAATGTTCACGCCAATATTGCTCTGAAGATTGGGGACCTGGGCCCATAATTTTTTTTTAAAAAAAAACTTTTTTTTTTATCTTGCTTATTTTTTTAAGGAAAAAAAAACCTTTATAGTATTTTTAAGGTTACTTTTACTTTTGAAAATTTTAATTTTATGAACATATAAAAATTAATATATATATATATATATTTGAAGTCCTGAATATAGAAGTACTTATTTGACTAAATGTTGTTGTTCATTGTTTCTCTGTTGTTTCTCTCAACTCTAGTCATGTTAAAATAATGGTTTTAACAATACATTGAAGGGGATTCTCATAAATCAAAATTTGTGATTTTTTTTTATCTCATGCCAAACATATTAATATCTTAGTGCATGAACCTTACCTTTGAATAGACACCTACAATTGCATAGATAATGATGTGTGAAGTAGGTACTCTTAGCTCAACTTGAGGCATAGAGATTTTTAGAATATGATAATATATTTTGAGGAAAGATAGTTGTTATTCTTCATGTATGAATGATTAATTTTTCAATTCAATTTTGAATATTTTTATTTATTTTCTGTAATTATTTTAGTTTAATTTTATATATGTTTAGTTTATTTTCCGCATATGAAACAATATCTTACAATTTTATTCAGCTCATTGTATTTTTCATTATCTTTGATTAAATATTATTATTATTATTATTATTATTATTATTATTATTATATACATTCTTCAAAACCAAAAAAATAAAACAGAAAAAATGAATCGGAAACCAAAAATAAACCAAAAGGATACAAAAAAAATGAATCGAAAACCAAAAATAAACAAAAAACAGATTCAAAGAAAATCAAAATAATAAAACTCCTTCAACTATGGAATAGTTGGACGTAAAATGAAAATTACATAAATACAACCAACATTCAAAAAGAAACTCTGTGATACAACTACATTACCATTAATAAAATAAAAAAGTATCAGAAACCAAAAAAACCAAAACAATATCAAATTAAAACAAAAAAGTATCATAAACAAAAAAAAAACAAAAAAAGAAACAATACTAATTTAAACAAAAAAGTATCAAAAACCAAAAAAAAAAA
>CATIWK010490730.1:0-16833 GCA_949634005.1 Mallotus japonicus
CTTTACTTTAATTTTTCAGCTCACACGTCCCTCCTTCTACTCACCTACACCTTCTCCCGTATGCAAAGCCTTTATATAGGCATTTGCATACAGAAGGGGACGAAACATTTTTCAACAAAATTTTTTCTTTTTCCTTTTATGGCTGCACCGAAATATGACTTTTTTTTTTTTAAATTATTAAACATGTGGGCTCCACTTCCACTAGGAGTTGGTGAAAATCCATTTTGATTAAAAGCTGGTTGTTGTGGCGGGAGTAGGAGTGTGCATTCGGTCGGTTCGGTTAGTCTTGGACTATTTTTTGACCAAACTGAATTAACCGAATTGAACCAAACTGAAACGGAACTGAATTGAATCAAATCAGAAAACCGAACAGAAATAACCGAAATTATTAAAATGAAAATCGAACCCACCGAAATAATCAAAATTTTTAAAAATATCAATTATTTTTAATTTTTTATTACATTATTATAATATTTAAAAATTAAAAATTAAAATTCAGTTATTTCGATTATTTCGGTTAACAAATTTTTTGAGTAGAAAACCGCACTGAACCAAACCAAAAATTCAGTTCAGTTTTGTTCAAAAAATAAAAAAATTTACTCAAGCAAACCGAATTAGGTCGGTTCAGTTTTTGGTTCGGTTAATTTGAAAGGCCTGCACGCCTCTAGGCGGGAGAAATTAAATGGGCAAGAGATTGAATTTTGTGTGATTTTATATATCAATAGCTCTTTAATGAATTGTTTCGACTTTTATTTATTTTGAATAATGTAAGAGAGTTTCATTGTCTATAGTGTTGGAAAGTAAACCTACAATGTCTTTAACATTTTGAAAAAAGTATTTGGTACTCGATTACTGAACTTTCGCTTTTGTTTGAGTCTTGTTTAGCTAAATCAGAGGATATTGGACAGAAAATTAAACTAAATATAAGTTTGATAATGAGAGGAGCACAATTTTTAATTATTTTTTGTCTGGCCTTTAGTTTTTTGAATAATCCTTTTTGGAATCTTAATATGATTTAGAAAAATTTTAGTTGATTCAGAGAGCTAAACAGTTGCTTGTCCATGGTAGCCGTTGGCACGGTTTATCAATCTACCAAGAAAATTTTAAGAAAATTTATTTCATATGTTCAAAGGTTTTAACTAGAATCACCATAAAAGTGCAAGTAGCTCTTTAGTCTTGCTTCAATTTACCCAACAGATAAATTATACACAATAGATTTATATTTGATCTGTATTCATAATCCTATTCCAACAAGGACTATAAATCTTCATCAATAAGGAAAAAGACTCAATTCCCACACACCAAGGAGAGACCAAGTCCTACGAGACTAAGGAATCATATTCCTCTCAGGTCTATGTATATTTCTTCCTATATATACATCTTATTTCATCTCATATTATGGATTCTCATATTATCATACTCTACATCAAGACATCCATTCTACATCAAGCAATGGCTATCATTCTCATCATCTCATCATACAAGCAATCATCAAACATCCTTCTATTCTATTTTACTTTCCTCGCTTTATTATTTTCCTCACACAAGACTGACTTAATCTTCGGAGTGTTTGTAGGGGAAACCCCACCCATTCACCCAACTCTTCATCGTCGATGCAGGTTCTATAAGTAAAGATTCAATTCGGAGTTATCAAGTGGCACCGTCTGTGAGAAAAACCTAGCTCATCTTATTTGTTTAAGATAATCAAGAGCTAGGCACAACCAAATGAAATTCCAGATTATTATTGCTTGCTGCAACCTAGCTCCAAGACTCAATAATTCAACTAAACCAGTGTTTAAGACTAGACGAGCCTACTTGTTTTATAAGCATATATATTTTCTCTAGTACCGAAAATCAAGTATCTTATTTAATTTGTCAACTTCACATAAATGCGTGCAAGAAGTCCAAAAATAAATAGTACACCAAGAGCTCTACAAGTCACGAATACGATAAATATAGCATCAGAAGGAAGTGAAGGCAAGTATGTTGTGCTCTGTCTACTCGATAGAAGCAACATAATTACAACTGAATAATAAAAGGGCTACAAGTTTTTGAAGATGCCCTTATGCAAGGCAACCAAAACAAAATCCCATTAAAAATTAGAAGATAAAATCCCTGCAGCGCTGCGTCTCTTTTTCCCATTCAAGCGTCAAAACCCACTCAGATGCAAAGGCCTCGCAGTTCTGTGTCTATTACATATTAGCTATTAAAAAGAGCACTACATGAGAAAAACAAAATTAACACTTCATGCTCCACGTCACCGAAGTTGGACATAAAGCTTATCGTTGAAGAACATATTGCATAATAAAAAGTAAGGGTGCTCAGAACCAAGGGTAGCAGAGCTAGGAGTTGAGGCAGGAATGAATGAAAGGCTGATGAAGACAGAAAGAAGCCTTGAATAAGATGTGTTATTGGATCAGAAAATAAGCTCTGATTACTGAGTACCCGCCAAGCATCGAGCTCCGGAGTCCAGAAATTAAACATCCACCTGACATTGAGCATCCACCGAGCTCCGATCAACAGCTCTAATATATATATTGAAAAAAATTGAAATTCGATGAAGGTAATAGAGGAACGAGAACATTTCTTGGAGCATTGGCTAAGCTCCGAGCACCGAGCATCAATTAAGCGCCAAGTATCGAGCAGCAAAATCTTAAGTTAATTAGTCACCCGGGCTTGCCATCCTCTAGCTTGCGGAATTCCTCGGAGCACCTGGTTTTCAGAAGCAAGCTATCTCCGAGCATCTGATTCTGTTTCTTATGAAATTCTGTTCTCGTTAGTCAGACAAGCTGTACAAGGATCATTAAGTAGTTGACCATCTTTATAAATTTAGCGTGTTCGAAAATCAAACAACTTAAGGGAGCAACGAACTAATAAATGTACATGGGCTTATGCTCAGACTAGGAACAAAGGAATGGGAATTGAACATGCAGATAATGACAACACTTTCAAAGAAAGATTGATTGTAGGTCCTACGACGAAAAGCAAAATCCGAGAAAAAATATTTATTTATCCCTGAGCATGTCAAATTTTTATCGAAAGCTATTCCATTAAGTAAAATCATCATAAATTATGAATAAAACCTGGACAGCTTTTTGGACGCCTTAAAGATGTTATAACTTTCCCTGTTTGAATGGAGACAACAATGTAGCAACCATTTCTGTCTTCTCTACATAGTTAGAGTTTAAAAATCTTACTTGATGGAACTTGCTAAAAGCAACACAGAGTGGGTCGAACAAAAGGATACTTCATGGTTAAGAATATTTCAAAAGCTACTTCTTAATGGTACTCTCTCACATTCGTTATCATTTGAAGAGCCTCATTCATAGAGATTTTCATATAGCTGGAACGACCATCCTCGACCCTTCAGTTTTCTAAATTCTACACTTTATTGATAAGATGAGAATATGGTAGAACTCCGAGTGGAATTTGGTTTAATCCTATTTGTATGAGTCGGCCGATGGAGAATACGGCGATCCTTTTGATGAAGAAACAAATCAAGAGACCCGAATGGTTGTCTCTAATGCTACATTTGATCCATATGTTTAATCTTTATAAAAAAACCTTCACTATAAGAAAGTGGCCTACAAATTGTGAAGCTCTTTCCTCAGACTATCCCTAAATCTAAAGCAGTTAATAAAATACATTTGGAAATATTAGGGGTCGGCGAGAGGTACAACTGCATTACAGTCCTTCACCCTAGGCTCATACACCAAGGGAGTACCCGGTTGATTTTCGAGGTAAATCACTGTTGAACACTGACGAATAAATATTCTTTTGTAAGTAACTAGGCAGTGACACCATGAATAAGATGGCCGAATATAAGCTTCGGTTCATCTTAGAGTCCTCAATTTCCTTCGAAATACTCAGCAATAATTGCACAAATAATATATGAACATAAATGTTCGTGAAATCAAGAGCGGGACAAGAGCACCACCACATATAATAATTCTTTCTCAATTATTTATTTTTGATTATCGTTACTTCTCAATTATTTATTTTCATAAGATTGTCACCCAAACAAGCTACACACATTTACACATAGATGTTTATCCATAAATACATGATTATTATCCATGCAAAACACTCACCAATCACGTTGATATAATTCTATGAACACACCGAGGACTGGCCGTTGCTTGAGATCAACGAAACGATCCCAAAAAGTTTTTGCTTTTTTTCTATGGTCTGTTTTGCAGTTAAAACAATACAAGCATAAATGCTACTTCGAGCACCTCAATGTTAATACTCAGAATTATCAATTATCAAAAATCATGCTGAGCAAAGATAATGGTGTCCAAGCAAGACATGCGTGCCTAAGACTAAACTACTTTTAAGTACTTGGCAGCCTCCAAAATAGGGACCAAGTCACTCTACGGGTGTTTGGCACCACTTGGCATAAGCCTAAGGCATTCCTGTGTACTTAGAACCACACAGCATAAGCCCAAGGCATTCCTAGGTACTTGGCACCTGTTGGGTTTCGTGATACAAAATCCAGCGAAAATTAAAAATTTTATTCATAAACCCGAACTAGGATCCATGTAAATCAATTAATTTATTGATTTAGGGTTTCCAAAAACCTTACCCCAGATGTAAAGAATGGGCAAGATTGTTGGAAGGACGAGAGGGGGTTCACTCCTGTAAAACCCTACCTCGAGCTTTTAGATTTCTTGTCCGGATTGAGACGTCTCCAATATGGGTACGTCGTCCACAAGTATCCACACAAACAGCCCTTAGCCAAAATGAGTGTGTGTGTGCTAGCACTCTAATTCTCAAAAGTCTCACTTTTGATTCTGTCTTTTTCTTTGCTTTAGGTGAAAACAAATTTCTTTTTTTACAGAATAAAGTATGTGAAACCCTAAAGAATATGATGTATTTATAGACTTCTCAATTAAGGTTTCACTTACCAAAACGAATTTTGGTAACTTCTCATTGACCAAAACTTTTTTAGTATATTCCACCTTTTCAATTATGATTTGATTTAAATACCAAAACAGAAATATTTTCCTATTTATTTAAGATAACCATTACCTTAAACAAATAAATAAATAATTATATATATATATATATATATATACACGAATTCATTTATTTATTTTTACAGAGTTTTACTGGGTTTGGTAAACCCATGTTCGTTTTAGGCCTATTCTAAGTGTATGACCCTGTAGGTTCACATAACATTGGCAATGGGCCTAAAATTCCAATTTAGGCCTATAATTCATAAGTGACCTCTAGCAAGACATTATGACTACCCAAGTTATATGAAGGCCGATAATCCGACATAACCTAATTTATAGTGAATATTGTAATCCCTTTGTCACATGATATCTTGATTGAACATAAGGCATAGTTTATGTCATCCTTATACAGTTCAACCATATTATGACTTAATTCTAAGTAGACTGAGAATGATAACTCTTTATCAATTCATTCCAGCATGGCCATGCATTTTCTTTAGTCTATCTTATCAAGGGGCCATAGATATCTTACTTAGATTAAATGAGGGATAAATTCCTTCTTAATCACTCACATTCCTCACATAACTCATTTCATATCCAACAACAATCTATTTCATCATCCTATTAAAGACAATGTTAGAATGTGTCAAAATAAAAAATAATTATGTAGAAATCTATAGTGATTTTAAGGTCGAAGGACTAAAACAATGTTACTTTGATGAGAATTACTTATGACAATTATCTATATAGTATTCTCATTATGGGTCAATCTAGTACATCATTTCTCAAATAAGTACCTATGAGTTGACTTAATATCTCATATTCATAATTAGTAAAACATAATCATCAGTCAACACCATACTAGCCTCAATTCATTATTAGTTCTATAATAATGAATGACTAGGGATAATTTGAATAGAAGTCATATTTAATCTAAGGGTTTTACAATCATGTCACATACTTGATGACCTTAGGAAGAATTAACTATTCAAGTAATTATTATAACATAAAATGATAATGAAAATGCCTCTTTATTAATAAAATGATAAAGTCAAAACATAGTCATACATAATTGACCTAGTGCATATCATTAACAGCACCAACTCGGTATAAGACCAAGTCACTCTCCAAGTACTTAGCACCTACTTGGACTAAAACCAAGTTACTTTTAAGCGTTTAGCAATATTAAGCTCAGACAACATTGACGATAACAACATTACAGATGCTCAAAATATTGCTCCAACATACAAAAAGTCGCTCTGAATTACCCAGACATAAATATCTGAACAAACTTTTAGCGAGGACTCTTGATACCCATATTCATAATCTTATTCCAACAAGGACTACAAATCTTCATCAATAAGGAAAAGGACTTAATTCCTACACACCAAGGAAAAACCAAGTCCTACAAGACTAAGGAATCCTATTCCTCTCAGGTTTATGTATATTTGTTCCTATATATACATCTTATTCCATCTCATATCATGGATTCTCATATTCTCATACTCTACATCAAGACATCATCATTCTACATCAAGCCATGGCTATTATTCTCATCATCTCATTATACAAGCAATCATCCAACATCCTTCTATTCTATTTTACTTTCCTCGTTTTATTATTTTCCTCACACAAGACTGCCTTAATCTTCAGAGCATTTATGGGGGAAACCCCACCCGTTCACCCAACTCTTCCTCGTCGATGCAGGTTCCACAAGTAAAGATTGAATTCGAAGTTATCAATATTTTTCATCAATTAATTTATATTAATGTATAATCTGTTAGATATATTAGTGGCTCTTCTATCAAATTTTTGGATAATTTAAGCATTTTGATTATTTGTTGTTGAACATCATTCTTTAATGTTTAAGTTAAGTGTTTAGTGTTGGTATTATTCTTGATGTATTAGGTGGTTATTATGCATGTTAGACTATATTTTCCTATGTAATGACCTTTTGTATCTTATTTTAGTAATAATATTTTCTTTCTCTTTGAAAAAAATCCCAACCAAGAGAAAGCACACACATTTTTTTTTTTTAATTTCAGAGCTAGACTAGCTGCAGGGAAAATCATTTATCAAACCATTAAAAATCATGCCACGTAAGTAGCATGATGAAAATATAAACTAGATACAATTCACAACTTAGCCAGAAACATTAAAATTCCACACTACAATTATAAGCTACCTGGTCCTCGAATCTAGCAATAAGCATTTCTTGACATTTAGTTATTTATTTGTCTATTCTTCTGCAATTCACGTATTGCATTCTTCATCTCCATTCTGTCTCTTGGCTGCTCCATTGAACATGCAATTCCAATTCTCAGTGCAGAAATGATGCAGTCCCTGAATCTCCCTTGTTCAACTTCAAATAGAATTCTTGGATCCACAATATCCATCACTCTATTAGGCAAACATCTCTCAACAAATGTATGAAGGTTTAGAGCATCTTTAAAATGCTCATATGTTGGTTTTTTTCCAGTAAACATCTCCAATAGCAAAATTCCATAGCTATAAACATCTCCCTTTATAGAAAATGTGTCGCCCATGCCGTACTCTATGATTATACATGGCATTAATTAGCATTATTTCGAGATGTATAAAAAGGATAGTATGGAATTTAAAAGGCTAATTGGTATATAAAATCACAATGTTTGTTACTTTTGTAAATTTATCCCAATTTTTTTAAATTTGACAAAAATATCCTAATTTAAAAAATTATTTACAATTTTAGTATAATTTTCACTTTAACCAAAATTAATAAAAAAAAAGTCCATATAACCATTTTTTTTTTAAAAAGCCACAAATGTCATGATTTTTTTTATTAATTCGGATCAAATTGCAAATATTGACCAAATAGTATCAAATTTTAAAGATTAGAATAAATTTATAATAAGTTGTAAACATTGTAATTTTTTATATCAATAAATCAATTTCAAAACATATTTCAAGTTTCTATCTCAAGGAAAAAGAAAAAACATGTTTCAAGTTTTAGATGTTGTGACAATATATAGTTAGGTTCCTGACTACGCCAAAGATCTCACCTAGAACAGCAGAACAAATGTCTATACATATACCATTATCAAAATCATACTGCTGTAATATGGCATCTCCCTTCCATTAAAGGAAAAGCGATCATTCACAACTTTTTAGGCTTTATTTTCTGGGATAAGTATAAAAAAGGTTTAGCACTTTTTCACTTATGGCCCTATGGTTTTTTTCGTGACACATCAATACCATGTGATATTTGTCATTAACAAATTTAGGCCAAATTCACTAACACTATTAATTGTGATGATGTGAATGTTGACATCGGCATTCACATCAGTACATTGGAATCCATGTTAGCACTCAACGTCCATGTTAGCACGTCAACATCCACATCAGAACGTCAACATCCATGTTATCATAGTTAATGGTGTTAGTGAATTTTGGCTAAGATTTGCTAATAGCAAATAACACAAGGTGCTGAAGTGTCACCAAAAAAAGAATCACAGGGTCATAAGTGAAAAAGTGCTGAACCACAGGGTACTTTTTTGTACTTATTCCTTATTTTTTTCTAGCTAGAGAAGGAGAAGGAGAAGGTAAGAATTGATCCCTTAATCCTTTGGTGCCTTATAGGGAATTAAACCACTTGACTACTTAACCTTCAACCACAACTTTTTTAGGCTTTAAAATCAAAACTTTAGTATTTTTGTAAATTTATTTCAATTTAAAGTTAAATTTTCAAAAAATGTTTTAATTTAATTAATATTTGCAATTAAATAAAAATTAATAGAAAAACATACTATATAACTGCCTTAAAAATAAATAATCTCAAATGTCAAATGAGAATTTTTTTACAAATGAGAATTTTTTTTAAGTTTAAACAAAATATACATTATGGTATATATATATACCGAGCTTCAAAGTCATCAAGTTTAAAACTTAACAAGTGTACCTCTTCATAATTTAGCATTTACTTTTAAGGATTTATGTGTTAAATTATTAAAACTAGTTGTGAATCCGCGCATTATACGGATTGTAAATAATATATATTTTAAAATAATTAATTAAATAATTTTAATAAATTAAAACCACAATTTAATTAAATATAAAAATAAAAATTTTAAAAAGTTTGCAATAATTTTATTTTATTATTTTTTTATTAAGAGTACATATATATATATTTTTAATATGTATAATAATAATAATTGAATAAATAAAATAAAAGAAAAATAAAAATAAAAATAAAAATAGTCGAAAAAAGGATGTTTTAGTTAGAATAAAAAAGACATAATTTTTTATGGAAAAAAAGCGTAATGTTCTAGATGTAATAAAATTAGAGTGTTTTATATAAATAGAACATGTGTATTTTAAATTAAGATTTCCTATAGAAAAATATTGTGAATTTTAATAACTCAACACATAAACTTCTAAGGGTGAATGCTCAATTATAAAGAAAGACACTTGTCAAATTTTGAATTTGATGACTTTAAACCTCAATATTTAATATATATTGTTAATATGCATAGTAATATTAATAATTGAATAAATAAAATAAAAGAAAATGTTTTAAATGTAATAGAATTAGAGTGTTTTATATAGAATAGAATATGTGTATTTTAAAATAAGAAGTTTTTTTTATTATTTTTTAATTATTAAAATTATTTAAATAATTATTTTTAATATATATATTATTTACAGTCTGCAAAAATCATGAATTGACGACTAATTTTTATTAAATTTTAAATGTTGAAATACATTTATTAAAATCACAAATATTATAATTTTTAGTATTTATAAAAGACAGAATATACCATTTCACCCTTGAACTGTACTCAATTATTCTATGTTACTTATTGACTTTCATTTTGTTCAATTTCACCACTTAACTTCTATTTTTCACCTATTTTGACTACATAACTTCTATTTTTCACCAATTTCACCTCTTAACTTCTATTTTTCACCGATTCAAGCTCAGCGCAAGTTAAATAAACGGAGTTGCCTGGTGTGCAAGAATGATTAAATAGGTGAAAAATAAAAGTTAAGAGGTGAAATTGAACAAAATGAAAGCCGAGAGATGATATAGAATAATTGAGTAAAGTTCAAGTGTGAAACTGTATAGTTGGCCATTTATAAAAAGAAACAAGCAGCAAGTGCAATCCAAGTAAAACAAATACAAGTGTCTAAATTGAAGTGCTGATAATAATTCTGCTGCTAAAGGAAAAATAATTTAATGTCACATGCCACAAGAAAATATAGAGAATACAAAATAAATTATTTCTTTATTAATTAATTCAGAAAGAAAATGTACCTGGAGCAGCATAGCCAATCGATCCCTTGAATGCTCTAGAGGTACTTTGATGCTGTTGAATCTCAGTAGAAGTTGAGGAGACAATCTTAGCCAACCCGAAATCTCCAATGTGGGCTGTCATATCCTCATCCAAAAGCACGTTACTTGGCTTTAGATCACCATGCACAATTGTTGATGAGCTACCATTATGAAGATACTCAATGGCAGCAGCAACATCAATTGCAATGTTCAACCTCTGCATTCCTTTCAGACTTGTTGATTCTGTTTGTTGTCCATCTTCTCCTCCACTACTTGTATGCAACCATTTCTCCAAACTTCCATTTGTCATGAATTCATATATCAGAGCCTTGAAATCATTGCCCTGAAAGTCAATGCTCGAGCAGACACTCAGTAGCTTCAAGAGATTCCTGTGCCGAATGCTTCTAAGAGCTTCGCATTCTGCCATGAAACTACTTGAAGCTCCTCTCTGTTGCATGTTTAGTACTTTCACTGCAATCTGTATCCCTGATTCTTCAAGAATTCCTTTATAAACAGAGCCGTAGCCACCAGTACCAATTTTGTTAGCCATGGAGAATCCGTCGGTGGCTTTGAAGAGTTCCGCATATGAAATCCTCAGAAATTGATGCTCGAGTAATGGCGTTGAAATGTTCTTTTTTCTAGACGATATTTTAAAATGCCGGAAAATTAAGAAGAAAGCCAACACAACCAACAAAATTACAGCCACCGGGATTATTACTTTTACTGCAAAGGAGATGTTCTTCTTCTTGGACTTTTGGGAGAGGCAAGATGGAAGCTTCAATTGACTAATGCCTCCACAGAGTCTATTGTGTCCCAATAATGAAACACCACTTTGATTTAGAAACACCCCACGTTTTGGAACCTCCCCTTGAAGCTGATTAAAAGAAAGATTCAAATACTTCAACCCTTTCAGATCAGCTAGAGATTCTGGAATCAACCCCGATAAATTGTTGTCTGAAATATCCAACTGGGCTAAACCTTGTAAAGAACTCAACATAGGTATCTTCCCTTCAAATGAATTACCTTGAAGGTACAACTCTTGTAGAAATGAACACTTGCCAATAGAGGACGGAATGACACCAGATAACCTGTTGTCAGATAAATCCAACGTTTTTAAATTTCTCAGCAAGCCAACTTCTGATGGAACAGACCCTGAAAGTTGATTAGCAGATAAATCCAGTGCAATTGCAAGAGAGGAAAGGCCGATGACTTCTTTGGGTATGGAACCAGTAAGGCTATTATGATCGAGATACAACTCGATCAAATTATTACAAGAACCAAGACTTGGAGGTATGCTTCCATTTAGATTGTTGAATCCCATGTTGAGATCACTCAGCATAGTGGAATTTCCAAATGAAGATGGGATAGCTCCTGTGAATCTGTTCATGTTCAAATGTAAACGTTGCAACTGTCGGAATTTGTCAAAATTAATATGAATGGGCCCAGTGAGATGATTGTGATCCAACAGAAAATACTGCAAATTAACAAGGTTTTCAAGACCCATGGGGATTGCACCTTCCAAATGGTTATGGTCCATAACTATCACCTTCAATAGTTGAGAGATATTGGCTATGGACATGGGTATAGGACCCCTGAGAAAATTGAAACCTACATCGATGACTTCTAAATCGGAGCAATTAGTTAGAGAATCGATGAAACTCAAATCATCTTCTAGTTGATTATCTTCAAATACTACAAGTCGAAGATGTGGTAGCTTTCCCAAATCTCTTGGAATCAACCCAGTAAAATGGTTTAAATCAAAATTAATCTCTTCAAGCTTGGAAACATTTGACAACGACATTGGTATATGTCCAGAAAAGTTGTTTCTTATAAGGCTGAGGGAGGTCATGTCAGGAAGAGTGAGGCCTATATCAGGGGGGATGTGGCCTTCCAGATTGTTATATGCCACAGAGAATTTATTAATGCTAGAGATGTTGAAGAGGCCTATAGGAATCTCGCCAGTTAAAAAATTCTCTCTAACTGTAAAGAGGAATAGGTTATTGAGCCGAGAGATTTCCTCAGGAATATATCCGTGCAAGCCATTTATCCCAAGGGAGAACATCTGAAGAGAGGAGAGATTCCCAATGGAAGATGGAATATTTCCTGTAAGGTTATTTTTGGACAAGCCTAGAGCTCTAAGCTTAAGCAAGGAGCCAAGCTCGACAGGTATGTTCCCCGCGAGCTTGTTGTCAATGAGATTAAGATATGTAAGGTTTAAACAACGGGATAAGTTGGTGGGTATATTACCTTGAAATGAATTATTGCTCAGTTCAATATGTTGTAAGCGTCGCAGTCGACCAATCTCTTGTGGGATTGGGCCATGGAAGCTGTTGTTTTGGAAATCGATGTATTTGAGAAATGATAGATTTCCCATGTGAGGAGAGAGCGAGCCTACCAAGCCTTGGGAGTTTAGGATCAAGGCTATGACCCTGTCCGAATGCCTCCGACCACATTCCAAGAACTCAAGACGCCAGATGGATCTCCTTGAATTGATTGTTTGAAAGATATCAAAGCAAGTCGATCAGTCGCATTTTGCAAGCAACTGACCAGGTTGAAAGAGAACAAAAATAAACAGCAGCAGAAGGCAGGAATGTAAAGAGACCAACGTTTAATGGCCATAATTCCTTCACTCTGCATTTGGTTAGTTAGTTATGGCTAAGCTGCTCTATATAGAAATTGTCGAATCCAGTATCGAGATTTTCCAAAACTAGACGTGTGCATAAATGATTGAATTAGACATGATGCATCACCCAAGAAGTTTGAAAGCAAAACTTTCATATCAAAACAAATTTGAAAAGTCTAAACTATTTATCTTTCAAGATTTGACTTGCTTTCTATCATGATTTGATCTGAACGTTTCAGAAACCATAACTTTCTTTTGCTTTCAAGATTTCTCCAAACTAGACGTTGTGCATAAATGCTACAGGGCATGAAGCATCATCCAAGAAGCTACAAAAGCATAAGGAAAAGTCTAAACCATAAATCTCTCAAAATTTCCACAAACTATATTAAGTTGCACATTGACTTCCTTTCTAACTTACGTTAATCTGAAAGCTTCACAACATCAATGATTCCTTTGGACATGAGTCAATAATCCAAAGAAGCTGCTTCTAGGTACAAGTCTAGCAAAATCAGTCAACTATCGAAGCCAGCCACATAATCGTTTAGCAACCATTTCTACTGTGCAGTTAATTCATTTGACATCAATATTAATTAAAAAAAATATCGTCAACAGGAACATTAAATCAGTGCATAGGTTTTTTTCTTTTTTCTTTTTAACATTCATTACCCAAAACAATCTAGATCCTCTCCACTTTCGATAATGATTTTTTATTTTTCCTTTTTCTTTGGAAAAAACTCATTTTATAGTGTTCCTTAACTGTTTAGATTTTTATATTGAATCCTTATATATTTATTTGTAAACATTAAAACCATATTTCTTTTATTTTTTTTATATATTAAATCCTTCCATTAGAATTTCAGTTTCTCTATTTTAACACTATAGCTAATTAAATTTTTAGAAAATATATAATTGAACTCCCATATTTTTAAATTATACTATTTAAGTTCTTATAATTTTCATTTTTAGCCACCTAAATTCTTATTTTAAAATTTTAAACTAAATCATTGAAATCTTAAGAATTCTTGCAGCATATTCTTATCTTCTTAAAATACTGGTAATCAATTTCTAATAAATTTTTATTAATAAAAAATGTATATAATGTTCAAAAAATGTAAAATAAAAATTTAATTTAAATATATATGATAAATAATTTTTTCATCTATTTTGATTAAAAAATATTTTAACTAGTCATTAACATTTGTATACCTAATTAAGAGATTTGTGATTTCACTAATTTAGAATTCTAATTAATATGATTAATGCAACTTTGTAATATCTCATAAATTTAAATTTTACATCCTCATGAATTCAAATTTACAAATTTCAATAAATAAAAATTATACTAACCAAAATAAAAAAATTTTTATTGAGAAAATAATTTATTATTAATACAATCCTAAAACTACAATAATTCATGCATATAATTAAGACATAAATGCTTAATATTTTAAATTTTAACCAAACTAAAAGTTTTAATTTATAACTAAATGAAGTACATGTAAATTAGATAAGAAAATAATGAAAAATGTATAATTTTTTGAATTCTAAATAATTTTAGTCCAGTTAAAAAAGAATAGCTAAATCACAAATCTATTAATTAAGCATATAAATGCTAATGACTAATTAAAATATTTTTGAATCATAGATAAATATATATATATATATATACACACACACACACATTTATTGAAATATTTTTGAAGCTTATATATATTTCTTTATTAATATAAATTTATTAGAAATTAATGACCTAAATTTTTACAAGATAAGAAAACATGAAGGAATATTTATTTTAAAATTATAATAATTTAGTTAAAAAAATTAAAAGTAAGAAATTGATTGGCTAAAAATAAAAATTAAGGATTTAATTACTATAATTTATAAATACGTAAATTTGATTATGTATCTTGGAATAACTTAATTAGATATAAGGTTAAAATATATAAACTAAATTTTAAGGGAATGATTTAATGTACAAAAAATAAAAGAATAAGGATTCAATGAAAAAAAATAAAAATATAAATATTCAACATCTATAATAATTATATAAGGACTCAATAAAAAAAATAGTTGAATGATTAGGAAATGAGTTTTTTTTTTTTTTTTTAAAAAAAAAAAAACAAATTGAAAACGAATCCATTTGTATAAACTTAACATCAGTATAAGAAAAAATCTCAAAGAAGAAGTGAAAAGTAAGAGTATGTTCACAAGACCTTACTCAGGTAATTTTCATTCAGTTTATCTAAATTTCTTGTTAGATGACAAAAGATCTGTGGCATTCTATATATGTGTATTAGAAATTTCATAAATTTTTTAGAGTCATTTTACAATACAAACATGTGCATCTATAAAAATGTAATTAGAACTATTAGATTACTAATAATTTAATTACAACCATTGATATATTTTGTAGGTATTGGTACACAAAAATGATCAATGGTTATAATTAAATAAAAATAAATCCAAAAACTCTAATTTCATTTGCATAGATACAAATATTTTCACCATAGCAAGAGCTCATTTATTATTTTCTAAGTTTACATCTCACTTTATAATGGTACATGACATGGTATCAACATTACATATATGCTCATTATTTTTCATCCTTTAATTTCTCAAAAATTAATTTTTTATTTTTATTCTTTTTAATATATTTTTAAAAGAAAAATATCCTCAACAGGAACAAAAACTACTTTTTCTTTTTTTTTTCTCCCCTCAAATCAAAAATTTGATCATGGACTCCTACCATTTTTCCAGCGTTGCCACCACGCCTAGGCCTTCTTGGATACCATAATATGAAGGGCAAGATTGATATTTTCTTTTATTATATCTTTTATTTGGTCGAAAAAAAAAATTGATATTTTCTTGTAGATGTCATGTCATCAGTTTTTATTTGATTTTGGACCAAATTACATTTATAAGATAAGACATAATTATCATTTCAAAACCTCCAGTTTCAAAATTGAATATTCACCTTCCTAAATTTTTATATACCAACACTTGAGTACTTTTGTTAGTTTTTTTATAAAAAATAACTGTTATACCATTATTTTAACATGTATCTTCTCTAACTCCATTACATATAATCCTAACATTTACCTTAAAGTTTATATTTAAATAACAATGAGAATTGATGAAATTACTTTTAAAATATAAATTTTTAAGTTTATAAAAATTATTTTTTAATTATTCTTAAAAATTTTTTAAAAATTAAAAATAATATTTATAGATCTAAAGATTTTTAAAAATTTAAAAATTTTACAATCAATCCATATACATTTAATAAAAAGAATTAAAAATTTTCTATACACTCATAATTTGTTAAAGAATTTTAAAATTTTCTATAAATTTAATTTTTTTTTAAAATTATTATGTGTATTAAAAATTTTTAATCCTTTATCCTTAAATGTATATTGCTTAAGTCTACAATTTTTTTTTAACTTTTTAAATTTTCAAAAATATAAAAATTAGAGAAAGTTAAATGATAGGATATTAGATGTAATGAGGTTAGAGAAGACACATGTTAAAATAAGGGTATAACATTTATTTTTTGTAAAAAGCTAAAGTCCTCAAGTGTTTGTATATAAAAATTTAGGGAGGTAAATATTTGATTTTGAAACAGGAGGTTTTGAAATATTAATTATGTCTAATCTCAAGGAGGTAAATGTAGTTTTCTCTTGATTTTAATCAAATTAACTATTTGTGTTAAAATCACCAACAATTAATGAAATTGGAACATTTTTACAAATCTAGACTCTGCCCATACCTTTGTTGGCAGTTGAACATTTTTACAAATCACCAACAATCCTTTACTTCAACTGCCACTTTTTCTGGGTCTCATTGGATTGCAGCTCAGGGCACTTTTGTTCAACATGCTTTTCATTGCATTATCCTAGTTCTTTATGCCCCTTGTTTGGTGGCTGATCAAGCTCCTCTCTGGC
>CATIWK010490890.1:0-13238 GCA_949634005.1 Mallotus japonicus
AAACAATAAAAAAAACAACAACCAAAATAACCACTAAAACAACTACAAATAAAACAATACTCTAACAAAAAAAAACCTAAAAAAATAATAAACTAACAAAATATAACTAAAGAAACCACAAATAAAAAAAATACAAAAAAAAAACCCCTAAAATAACTAAACAATAAATAAAACAACCAAAAATAAAAAACCATACCTATTTTATATGATTATGGCCAGTAGTGCTCTTTTTACATATTTCCTCACTAAAACATCTTTTTTTAGATATATCAACTAAATCATCATCAAGAGAAAGTCAATATGGTAAAAAAAACCGACAGTAAAAATGAAAAATTTTAGGTCAAACATGGTGAAGGCTGTAATTTTTCCTTGATAAGTCAATAAGATTAAAGATGACCCCTAGGCTTAGAGATGTCGCAAAAGTTAAGATGAGAGCTATACGTATTAAGGGAATTTTTATAGTATTTATGAGATTTATTGTTGTTAATTTTTACACTTATTTTTCTAAAACTAATCGAACCAATTATTCACACTAAATTTAAAAAAAAAATTGGTTTGAATATGTTTTTAATATTTTATATTTTGGTTAAGAGTTTAAGTAATACTATATAATATCATGGGTCTAGTTTAAACTTTGGAATAATCTATATTTTTCCCCTGCACTTTTACTGTTTTCTGGATTTACCCCTGCAATTTTATTTGCGTGGATTGAGTCCCTACACTTTTTTTTCTCAGTACATTAAGGACTTTTATAACGGTGAGTGAGATCGTGAATCTCACTCGCCATTAAATGATAGTGACTCTTACCTAACGAATAAATATACTTTTTTTAAAATTTTTTTATCTTAACCCCTATACTTTTGTTTTTATAAACATTAAGTCCTTATACTTTTATTTTTATATACATTAAGTTCCTAATTAATATAAATTTACAAAATTTTGTCAACTATATATATATATATATAATTTAATTATGCATACTTATTTTTTTAATATAAAAATAGTGTTAAATGATAATTTATCTAATGAAAATTAAATCTAAATAATATAATAGTAATTTAGTCTTTAAAATTTTTATTTGATTTTATAAAAAAAATTCAAGCAAAAATTTAAATAGATTTTATTTTAACTAATTTTAAGTAAAAATAAATGATGAAAAAATTGTATATATGCCAATTTTTAACAAATGAAAAATTTGTATACCTTAAAAATAGTTGGTAATAAATCTTTAAGAAATAAAAAAAATGTATTGATATAATTTTTAAGAAAATTTGTCCAAGTTATTATTTAAAAAAAAAAGATAAAGTTTGAGTGTATTTAAATTTTTTAGAGTGAAAATAGGTGCATCCTTATAATAATTTATTGCTTAAAATTAAATTAATGATAAACTGTGTAAAGGAGCACAAATTATATCATGGACCCCTGTCCATGTTGCAATATGGACCAGGGGTCCATGACACGTGTAAAATGAATAATGGCGCGCTTAATTTTTTTTGGACGTTTTTTGGTTAGCGACTATTAACTCTGAAAGTTTTTCCTTGTTTTTATTAGGGAAAGTTTCTTCTTGTTTATTTCTTCTTGTTTGGGAGTTTTTCTCTTTTGAAACTCTCTTTTTCTTTTTTTTTGATATTTCGAGAGATTTTTCTTCTTCTTCTTTTTCTTTTTGAATTCGCATATCTATTGCATTCGATCTTCTGTTCTTCTTCAAAAAAGATCATTATTGCGTTGTTTTCAAATGGATGATCGGACGTCAAATTTTAATGATGTTTGTAAGAATGTGATTTGTAAGAATTCAGGTAAGTTTTAATGTTTAAGCAAAATAATGAACTTTTCGCTTAAAATTATTGTAGATTCTGGTTTTTTTTTTTTGGATATTTCGAGAGATTTTTCTTCTTCTTCTTTTTTTTTGAGTTCGCGTACCTGTTGCGTTTGATATTTGCGTTCGATCTTCTGTTCTTTTATTCTTCTTCAAAAAAAGATCATTATTGAGTTCGATATTCACACACTTGTTTTATGTTGTTTTCAAATGGATATTCGATGTCAGATTTTAATGCTGTTTGTGAGAATATGATTTATAAGAATTCAGGTAAGTTTTAATGTTTAAGCGAAATAATGAACTTTTTGCTTAAATTTGTTGTAGATGCATGTGTAAAATTGTTTGATTTATTAGATTTTTAGGTTTTTGTGTCTCTGTGTTTTTTTTTTTTCTATTAGTAAGTAAAGTTTCATTAGTTTTTGAATGTAGGTTCATTAATTTTAATATAGAGATCCAGTTGTTATACATTGCAGTTTTATATAATTTTCATAAACATTTTATAATGAATATATAGTTCACTGTTAATGAAGCTGCTTCCGTGTATAATTTTTTTTTTTGTACGTAATGCATGTGCTGATGATTTGTTGGGACTGTCTGTGAATTCTTATGAAGAGGCTTATGTTTTATATAATGAGTATGCTTTTAGAATGGGTTTTAGTGTTAGGAAGAGTAAATGAAAGTATAGGGGGGGACAAAAACACTGTTACTGAAAAGATTTTGTTGCTCAAAGGCTGAAGAAAAAGAAAAGGTTTTAAAAGGAAATAAGTGTTATTCGAAGCTTGATGTTCGATATGGTTGTAAGGCTTTTATACAATTTGATGTTGATGAAAATGGAGTTTGGACTATGACTAGACATGAAAAGGAGCATAATCATGAGTTATGTGGTTCTAGTAAAACTCATCTTCTTCGTTCGCATAGAAGAGTGACAAAAAACCAGCTGATTTATCTTCAGCATTTAAAAGAAAGTGGAATTCCTGTTTCTGATGGCATTAGATTGCTTAAAAAGAAATCAGGTGGTTCTCTGTTTGTTGGTTTTGTTGATAGGGATGCTTATAATTATTTAGCTTTGGAGAATTTGAAGAAATTGGATGGGAGTGATTCTAATTCATTAATTGAAAATTTCAGACGAAGGCAATCAAATGAAAGAGATATATTTTTGATTTTGAGGTTGATTATGATGCTAGATTGTGTAGCTTCTTTTGGAGAGACTCACGTATGAAATGAGATTATGAGCTTTTTGGAGATTTATTAGTGCATGATACAACATATCGCACTGATAGATATGATATGATTTGTGGTCCTTTTATAAGTATGAACCTGTAACTTGTTTCGAAATATTCTGTTTTTATTATAATTTTTCGGTTCATTTGATAAAGTGTGCAGTTTCATTGATTACAAATAATAAGTATATTTGTTTTATACTATAGGTTCATTTGCAATCTCAGTTGTATATTATTATGATTATGAATTTAATGTAATGTATATTATATTTTGTTTTGTAGGTATGAATCATCATTGTATGAATGTGATGTTTGGATGTGGCTTTTTATTAAATGAGAGAATAGAGTCTTTTGTTTGGTTGTTTAGTACATTTTTAAGATCTATGGATGGTAGATATCCACAGACTATAATGATAGATCAATCTGTAGCTATGGCTTCTGTTATTGCTCAAGTTTTTCCAAATTCACAGCATAGGCTTTGTATATGGCATATAGGGGAGAATTCAAAGAAAAATATCAAGTCTTTAAGAAGTAAAAAAGGATTTATTGATTTATTCAACTATGTCCTTAAATACAATGATACAGAGGCTGAGTTTCAGTTTTATTGGAGTAGGTATTTAAAAATGAACTTTTATGTAATGTTTAATGATTTTTTATGTTTTATTTTCTGAATTTTTTTTGTTGAATTTTGTATTTATTATTTTCTCAGGTTGGAAAGAGAATATCAGTGTCACAATAATTCTTAGATGCAAAAACTTCTTGGTATTAGAGAGAAATGGTGTCCTACATTTAATAAAGATTTTTTTCTGGTGGAATTTTATCATCATAAATGAGTGAGGCTACCAATTGTTCTGTGTCTAGGAGGCTTTTCAAGATTGCTGGACTTTGCGATTTTCACAACTATTTTATTGATGTGGTTTCAAAATGGAGGAGTAAAGAAAATGGACAAGACCTACATTGTACACAAGGTGAACGTGCAATGGCTATGAATGATGTGAAGCTTCTTTCACATGCCAGGGAAATATATGAAGTAGAAATATATATATTTTTTTGAGGAGTAGTATATGAAAAGCTTTGCTTTTGATCAAATTTTATTGGAATCTGATGGCACTAGTCTTAAATATCATGTGTGGCATGAAGATTTGGATATCATACGACATGAGGTTCTTTTTAATGTTGTAGATATTTGCATATCTTGCACTTACAAAATGTTTTTTGAGGTATATGAAAATCTTTGAATTTTGTGTTTTTATTTGATGATCTTGAAATTTAAAGGTAATGAAGCTATAGGCAAATTTTAATGATCGTAATGATGCTGCTATTATTTTGAATTTATGGGGAAATAGTAATGAAGCTGTAGGTAATTTATAATGAATTTGTAAGCAATTTCTAGTGAACCTATGGATGGTACTGCTAAAGAGTTATAAATTTTTTTCTTTTCAAGTTGGAATTTTGTGCTACCATTGTTTGCGTATTTTGAGTATCCATTTTGTCAAAGAAATTTTAGAGAAATATATAATGAAAAGATGGGCTAAAGGAGTGATTGAGAGAGAAAATGTTTATATTCCATTGGTATCTTTATGTGATGAATTTGGTTGAGCTAGTTCTCTTTCGAGGATATAGATGGTTAGAAATTTCCACAAGTTAATTTCAACTAGTTAAAACAATATGAAGGCTCGACAACACTATGAGGAAGCTTTTCAAAGTGCGAAAATGAGAGTTATAGATGAGGTTGGTGCTGTTTATTTTGAAAAAGAATATGATTCAGTTTCTTATTCTAGAGAAAGAATACAAAATCCTCCTCGTAATAGACCAAAAGGTGTTCGCAACCAAAGGATAAAGAGTGTAATAGAAAAGAAGTTTATTCAAGCTAAGGGTCGAAGGAAAATTGCTCAAATGGCTGCATTGTAAACAAAAATTATTGTACAAGCTTCTGTTCATGTAATGATTTTGTATATCATTTTACATGAACCTGTGCCTGTTGTTTAATGAGCTTCTATTTTGTTTGCAGGAAACTGTTTCACATGTTGTTTCTAATGGATATCTTGCTCATCCAAGCTCTAGCATTTCAAAATTGATAACTATAACTAGAGATTTAAGTTCAAACCATTCTGAAATTGTAAATTCAATTTGATTTTAGTTTTTTTGGAATTGTAGTATATTGTTTGGAATTGGAATTTTTTTTAGTCGTGTTGCATTCTTAATTACATTTTTTTATTTAATAAATAATTAAATTTGAACAAGTTTGAAGTTAATTTTTTTATTGAGCTTTAAGTTAACTAAGAATGAAGTTGTAGTTTATGAGAAATGAATATGCAGGCTTAAGAGAAATGAAACTGCGAGCTAAAATCAATGAACATGTAGCTGATGATCAATGAATTTGCCGTTGAAGGTTAATGAAACTAGTATTTATTAAGTTATTAATAATAGTTAATTTATTAAATTAAGTAATGATCGTTACGTGTAATAATATTGTAACGTATTATGTGTAATAGTACTGTTGAATGAATGTTAATTACATTTTTTGTTTAATAAATGATTAAATTTGAAGGATTATGAAGTTATTTTTTTATTGAACCTTAAGTTCACTAAGAATGAACATGTAGGTAATGAGAAATGAATATGTAGGCTTAAATGCAACTATAAGATTTCAAAAAAGGAGAAAAGTAAATAATAATAATAATAATAATAATAATAATAATAATAATAATAATAATAATAAAAGCTAGCTTGTCAACATCCCAAAAGAAGGAAAACATGAAAAGTAAGATACAGAAAAGAAAACCCTTAAACCTTCATATAGAGGAGAGAAATCAGGTGGAGGGTTGTAGTCCAAGCTCTTAAAGGGACCCACTAAATGAATGATCTGCAAATGAATCTACGAGCTAAAATCAATGCACTTATAGCTGATGATCAATGAATTTTCTGTTGAAGGTTAATGAAACTAGTATTTATACTGTTAATTACACGTGTTAAGTGTTATAATGAACTTTTAGTAATGAACTTGCAGATAAATACTTATGAATCTACTAGTCATTATTAATGAACATACAGATCATTTTTGAATGAATCTTTTTTTTTAAGTTTAAAACATGTGACAATAGAAACCGCGCCTTTTTTTTAATTTAAGAAATGGACCAGCGGTTATTTGCTATTTCCCTATAAAGGAAAAAAATTGCTCTCTCACACAATCTTCCTTTACGTTTTCTAAACCCTAAATCTGAAGGACTCTTCATTTTCATCTGTAAAAAGTTACTTCGTAACTTGCTTCGTCATTGGATATTAAGTTGGTTATTGTAAATTTGTGCTTGAAACTTCGAATCTAAGTAAAAATTTTGGGTTTAATTTGCATTTTTTTCTTTGATCTTTTGATGAAAATGCATTTGATGAAACTTTATTTTTACATCTAGATCTTGTTAAATTTAACTATTTATTTTTGTTTGAGTTTATTTTTTGTATATTTTGGTTATTTTAAGTATATTAAGTATTTGATTCATTGCTTAAATATGATAGGTTTGTTAATGGAAACTCAGAGATTCATTTACATTGATGATTAATACAGTTGTTTGATTTTAATTAGATTCATTTGTTTAAACTGAGATATTCGTTAGTAGAAAAATCAAGACAAAGATTTATTAGTTCTATAGTATAGGTTTATTATTTAAGGCTTACTTGTTGATTAGTTGATTTATTGTCATACTCAGGTTTCTGATGGACATGGACGAAGAAAGAAAAGCAATGAAAACCTATAAGAGAAAAGTAAGGGATTCAGAAAAATTGGTAGTATATGTAAAAGAGAAATCAAGAAAAAGGAAAAATGTGACAGAGGAGAAAAGAAAAGCAAAAAAGGTGAAGACACCACCATCACTGATTGGTAAATCATTAACAACAAGGATGTCTCCGAAGTCACTCTACTCAATTATACCTAAATTGTCAAAAGAACAAAGAAAGGCAGTGACTGAAATAGGATTTGGAAGTCTATTGGATCTCACACTGTCTGAATGTCATGGATAATTAAGTAGGTACTTAGTTGAGAGTTTTGATTGTTGTAGAACTGCAATAGTCTTAGAAAACAGTGAGAAAGTTGATATTACTGAAGATGATGTTTTTGCCACGTACAATATTCCACAAGGAAAATTGCCTATTGTAGAGGTGAAAAATGAAAATTACACACCTGAGTATGTAGAGTTGCTGAAGTCTTGGAGAGAAAGGTGGAATATAGTTGTTGGAAGCCCAATTACACACAAAATGGGAAAGCAATTGTTGCTAGAGGAGACTACGGAGATGATTTTAAAAGAGATTTTACAGTTTTTGTAGTTTCTTCGATGCTGAAAGGGCATCAAAGTAAGAAGTCAAACTACAAAATACTATATTCTCTTATGAATGTGAAAGAAATAAGGAATCACAACTTGTGTCTTTATACATTGAAGAGTCTTGCAACATTAGTTGAAAAATGGAAGGAAAAACCAATTGGTTTTTTTACTGGTCCTTTAACATTTCTTCTGGTGAGTATTCTATACTTATTTTTCTAAGTTCATTAGTCTAAAGATATAGAGTCATTACGGAAATAATGAAGTTTCATTATTTTCCTATTGTAGATTCAGTAGTTGAAGGTGAATTCTGATTCATTAGATAAAAGATGCAGTTTCATTGGTTATCAAGTATATGTTCACGATTTTTAATCTTTTAATTTTTTTTCCAAATGAACAGTGAACTTACTTAGACAAAGTAAAGTTCAAAGTAAGAGACACTAGCAAAAATTTTCCAACCATCTCTAACTAGACTACAGAAAGTGTTAAAAAAAGAGTGAAAGAGGAACTGAAAGAGGGAGGTTTTGGAAGAGGAAAAATTGTGGAGAGATTAGATATGGTTCCAGTTTATGCACCTCCAGAAGAAGAAGCACCAGAGGAACTTCACCAAGAAGAAAAAGAAAAAAAAAAGATGTTTGTGATGCTGTAGTTCATCATCTTACATACTCACAGGATCAGACTGAGACTTATGAGGAACAACATCAAGAACCTCATGAACATCAAAAACTGATGAAGGGAGGAAGGTCAGTGCAAAATATGTAATGTTACTAAATATTAATTTCAAGAAATGTATAGCTTATACAATATTATGTTCATTTACAAGAACCTATGGAAAGACTATGCTCTGTCATCAAGAATTTGGCTACTGATATGATAGAGTTTGGAGAAGTCATGGACTCATGGCAGATGTCGGAAGACGCAGTTAAAAAATCAGCTTATGAAGAAGACTTCTGAATCAATTAATGAAATCTTCAAGAACATTTCAAACTCTCAAGGAGAACAAAAAACTGATAAGGTAGATGAAAGAGTTGAAGAAAATGATAATGATGATGATTTCTTCAATAATGAAGTCTTCCTTGCAGCAGTTGCAGAACTTGAGAAAGCATTAACAAAAACTACTGCAAAATCTACAAAGGATTGTTCTCCCTCCTTCTCTTTGGGATTGACTCCCACACTAGTTGAAGGTGGACATCAAAGTCCACAAAAATATTTTGATGAGTATGTTCATTATTTATTTATTTTTTTGATTTTTGTATAATTGTTGTTTATGAGTTGTTTGTTTGCTAATTTCATTAATTACAAATAGTAAGGTCATTACTTATCAAGCATATGGTCATTGGTTGAATAGTTTCATTACTTGAAAGTAGGATGTTCATTAGTTAAAATATAAAGATTCATTATGTTACCACTTAATTAATTTTTTGCCCTAGTTTTCGATAGTTTTAAAAATATTAGGGAAATTGTTGAGGAAGCTGTACTTAGTGCAGATGAGGCTGGAAATCAACAAGCTGAAGTTCAACCTCAAGCTGAAATTGAGCCTCTAACTCCAGAAGAAGTTTTTGATGAGTATGTACTCTTTTATGCTGTTTATTGGATTGTTTATTAGTATAATATAATGTTATACATTTTATTATAGATTGATTGAGGAATCAGAATCAGAGGTTGAAGATGTAGAAAAGAGAATAAGGCAACAAGGAAATATAAGAAGCTTCCTTCAGCTTTAAGATCTCCATTTTGGACAAAAATAAAAGAAAAATAAAAAAAAATATATCTGCAAAAAAAAAATATTGTCAGAGTTTGCTTTCACAGATTGCAAAGAGAAAAATGGTAAGTTTTTATATTTTGATTTGTTACTTTAAGTTCATTATTGGATACATCTATTTAACATATACTAATAATGTTTTTTTTTTTTTGCTAGAGAGTTAAAATTTTTTCATTTGACAGCTACTTTATTAGTAGAGAAACTCTTCAAAGTCTATCTAATGGAGAAATTGAAAATGTAATATTGGACATTTGGGCTTTGAGGTTGAATAGTTTTGATTTGAAAAGATCAATTGGGCAACCAAAAAGAGTTTTTTTTTTCTCTACTAATGTATTTGTAAGTAAATTTTCATTCTATGTTCATTACTTTATATATTATGTTTAGCTTCAATTAGATATATCTTATTCATTACTTTTTGTTTTCAGCTTCAGTTAGATACATTGAAAGCTTTCATTGAAAAGAAAACAATAGATCGGCGTCAAGAAGATTTTAATGAACGCATAGATAATGAATTGAATTATTTGAAACTTGATATTAGTGATGCTGATTTGGTAAGTACAAAGTATTAAATATTCCTTCTCAATACATGTTTTTAGTTATATATTATAAAATAGTAATGAACATTTTTACTTTTTAAATTTTCAGGTGTTTTTACCATTCATAGACATGGCCATTATTTTCTTATTTGCTTCAATTTCAAAAGGCAGAGAACAGAGATAATAGACAACTTTCCTTTGAGAAAATTAGTTTCTATGACTAATAAATATAAAGGCTACCCAAAAGTGTTGGTAAGCTATTCAAGATTTGTTTGTTTGTTTAAGGTTTATTAGTAAAATGAGTTTTATTACTTGGAGCTTTATTATTTATCAATTGTAGATTCATGAACTTTAAACTTCAAGTTCATTATATGTTGCATAGGCTGAAGCATTCAAGAATTATTTGGTTAAATATGATATTCAAAAAGGAAAGAATTTGTCAAATTATCATGAAGTGTTGCTGAAAATGCCATGGGGATCAAGCAAAGGAAATTCGGATTACGGTGTCTACTATATGAGACACATGGAAACATATAGAGGAGAAGGAGATATTTGGGACGGTGGTATTGAAAAAGATGATGTAAGTTGTTATTATTATTCTTTTTAAGTTATTCTTTGGAATTATTTATTTTTTAAGTTACTCTTTTTAAACATTAGTTATCAAGTATAATGTTTTTAATTTTAATAGTTGCAGGAAAATTTCATGAAGTCCTTAAGGGCAAAATACTGTGTATTTATTCTGATGATGAAAGAAAACGTTTGTAGGGATGTTGTGCTCAAGCAAGCGAGAATGAAATTTGCTAAGTTAAAATTTTAGGGATGACACTTGTTTTGTTATGTTTTTGGGTTGTAAAGATATAATTTATGTATAATTTTTTTGATGTGGGTGCTTGTAAGTACTGAAATTGAACTTACATGCCAGAGCATGTATAGGAAGATACTGGCAGGAAATTTCTATTGATTAAAGTTCTTGAGTTAGAAGGTGAATTGTAGAAATACAATGCAGATATTAATGAAATAGTAGATGTTCATTCAAATAATGAATTTGTAGTTAGTGTTTAATGAATCTGCATGCCTAAATTAATGAGGTTCAAAGGTCAATGTAAAAATGTAAATCTATAAACTAATGAAGCTGTAGTTGAAGCTTAATGAACCTGTAGTTGAAGTTTGATGAACATATACATTTACAATGAATTTTGTGTATGGAAAATTAATGAACTTTAATTAATTAACAAAAAATATAAACTATTATAAAATTGTAAGTATTTCATGTTCACTGAGAATGAAATATTAAATGAAAGTGTTCTTAACTATGAATGAACATATAGCTTATGATCAATGAATCTCTAGCCTTATCAATTTACTCTGTTTTCTGTAAGGGTAATTGATCTACTAGAAAAGTTAAATGAATCTCCAGGTGAAGGTTAATGACTCTGTAGGTGAATGTCAATGAATTTAACTTGTTTTATGTAATTGAGTTGCATTAATAATTAAGCTATGCAATGTATATAAGAATATCAATAACAACTGTATAAACTTTGGATTAAGAAAAAGAAAATATTAAGTATTATAATGTTTAAATTTGATAAATAGAAAGTTTCACTAAAACATAAGAGAAAGTACTACAGTTTCATTAAACATGTTACAAATGAAAAATAACAAAGAGAACTAAAGTTCTAGTCACTATCAGTACTGGATGAATCAGAGGAACTGTAGCTTCCGGATGCTGCTTTTCTTCTTTTCATTTCTTGCACTATTCTTTCCAATTCAATCAGTTTTTTTCCATCTTCTTTGCTCTATCTTCAAAGTTGAAGTTTTGGGCAGTTGGTCTCCATTCGAGCATTTGAGTTAACAGATAATCAACTGGGGTATGTTCTTGAGTTGACCGGTATTTGCTTGGTACCTTATATGGGAAAGCTTTAATATTTGAAGGAAGATATTCTAGTTTTCTAGTGTTTGCTGTCATCAAATCTCTGCATTTGCCTGTTGTGTAATCAAATATACCACAAAACCAACATATAGAAGGTAGTCTTTCATACTTAAAAGATACCCAAAACTTGTCTACCCAATATGTATCTTCTCTAATATAGAAGCCACGTGGCAAAGGTTTAGTCAAGTTTATTTTCTCTTTCATTCTTAAAACAAGTATTCCTGTAACTGTATAATTGTCACTGTCATCCATAAATGTAAAATTTTCAGTTGAAACAATTCCCTCACAAAAATTATTTACAATATCAATAGCAGTTTCATTGTTGAATAGAACAGTGGGCAGACCACAAACTTGCATCCAAAAGTTCTCATATTTAAATTCTATTTCCTTAAGGGTTTTTCCTTCTTCCCATCTTCTTAATATGAATAAGGATTTACTTATTTCCCAAGGAGCCCTATTAATTACAGAAAGCATATCAGATGCTGAATAAAACTCTATCTCAAATATGTTTTTTATTTGAGTTATTTTCACAGTTATTTGGCTATTCCAATACCATACCTCATTAAGTATAGTCAATATTATTGAGGTAGTGTAGGGTATCTGAGTGAATATTTTCCAAATAGTATGTTTTTTTCTTGTAGAAGTATGTTTTCCCTTAAGCTCAGAACGTCCTGCTTCCATTGATCTTTTCATTTTGATGTAGTTGAACTTACAAGAGATGAGTAATGAATTTGTGTTGATAAAATAATGAATCTTTACATTTTTTAAGAAATGAAGCTAACCGTTTATGAATAATAACATAACTAATTAATGAACCTTTATGCATAAGATAATGAACCTGTGTATTTTAATCCTTGGATTGAAACCTAATGAAACTAGAATCATAGATGAATAACAAAAAATATGTTTAACACAGAGTCATAAAATTTTTATGTTATAAGTAATGAAGCTTTCAGATTAAAGGTAGGTAAACATGCAGGTTAATAGGTTACTCAAAGTCAAGGTGAATGTTTATGAACATGTAAGCAAAAGTCTATGAACTTAACGTAACTCAGTGATGAACCTTTTTGCAGAAGATAATGAACTTGTATTTATGGATTTAAATATAATGAAAGTAGAGTCATAGAAGAACAACAAAAAAGATGTTAAACATAGAATCATAGAAACATCAAACGTTATAGAGATTTTACATTATATTTTGAATGTTCATGTAAAGTACAATGAATTTTTAGGTTATAAGTAATGAAGTTTTCAGATTAAAGGTAAGTTACTAAAACTAAAGGTGCATGTTTATGAACATGCAAGCAAAAGTCTATGAATAACGTAAGTCAATGATGAACCTTTTTATAGAAGATAATGAACTTGTATATATGGATTTAAATCTAATGAAAGTAGAGTCATAGAAGAACAACAAAAAAGATATAGATACGAAACCTCCATGAATAAGCTTGAGAACCCCTTTATATATTCGAACCCCCAACACATTAACATGAAAACCCCAATACTCAATTTAGCAACAACTCCAAGCGATACGAACCCACTAGACGACCTGCTCTAGGAACCCGTTCAACATGAACCCAAACCCACGCTCTCAAGGAAAGTTCAAATCAAGTTCTAATTCAGACAAAGGAAAACCTTCACCTCATGTTTAGTTAGTCCAAACA
>CATIWK010490892.1:0-16334 GCA_949634005.1 Mallotus japonicus
TGCTGATGGAGGTGAAGAGCATCGTGGATTGATTTCGTACGCTTGTTTCTTGATTTACACTTTGTTTTCCTTGCTTGTTATATTTTAATTTCGATTTTGATTTTGTAGTTTTTAAAGACATTGTAGTTTTGTTGTGATGGCTTTTTCATTGCTAAAGAAGAAAATATTGTTATGAATCAAAGATAATGTTGACATTGGTTAGTTGTGGTTGTGGATGACTTTTTATGGGCAAATGGAATTTGTAGTAGAGATGTTAATTACACCTGTAAATGGAACAATTATCTTGTTTAGCTGAGTGAATATTTTTTTCAAAATATTTTATATTGGGCACTGATAACAGATTTTGATTAGTAGTTACTATTGTTCTTTTGCAATTGTGTTGTGTGAATCATTCGGTGAGAGCTTGGATTCTAGACTGAATAGCTACACTAAGCTAACCAGCAAAACATTATATGGACTAAGTAGATATAATAAGTTAGGTTAGTGCAGCTGTCTATAGTTCATGCTCAGCAATTCACTTATTATTAATTGGTTTCCTTTAAGTTTTTTTAGCTCATGCTATTGTTGTGCTGCATTTATGTTATTTTTTTTTTTTCTGTGAAGATCATTCTGTAAGAGCTTGGATTCTTGACTAACTCAATAGCTAAACTAAACTAACTAAAAAAAATTATTTAATGACTAATTGGACATACAAACTTATGTGATTGCATTAGTTTCATAGTGTTGTGAGGACATTGTTTCCAGATTGGGATCAGCAGTTGCATCAAGAATCTGAAATCACTTCTAGTTTTTTGGTTTTGTTTTTGTGGCCACTACTGTGGTTGTTTAAAAGTTTTTTGCATACAATACCTTCTCTTATGGGTGTCGGCTATTGCTTATTGATGTATTGAACACTGATCCATGTTTCAACCCTGGTGTCATATTAAAAACCGTGTTTGCATTTTGGATGTGGATTTAGGGAAGTCTTTGGTTCTTTTTCGGGCATATTCAGTCTTGATTTGCTTGCACTAATTGTTTGGGTTATTTACCAAAATATGGTAAAAATTAAAAGTATTTCCCATTTTGGGTTGTTTTCAAAATAATTCCCATTTTTATGGTAAGTTAAGAAAAAATTTCCCATTTTAGGGTACTTTATTCTGACATAGAGGGGAGAAAATTTTTTTATATTGTTTTGATCTTAAACCGCCACTACCAGTGGTATTATAGTCAAACCGCCACTACCAGTGGCGGTTTGAGAAAACTTTTTACCCATACCGCCACTTGCAGTGGCGGTATGGTAAAAGATTTTCTCAAACCGCCACTGCTAGTGGCGGTTTGACTATAATGCCACTGGTAGTGGCGGTTTAAGACCAAAACAATATAAAAAAATTTTCTCCCCTCCGTGTCAGAATAAAGTACCCTAAAATGGAAAATTTTTTCTTAACTTACCATAAAAATGGGAATTATTTTGAAAACAACCCCAAAATGGGAAATACTTTTAATTTTTACCATATTTTGGTAAATAACCCAGTTGTCAAGTATGCAAGCATCAGTGGTATATCTATTTCAAATGTCTAAATAAAATATAAGGTTTAGTGCAAGTTTAAGTCTAGTTTTCGGGATTAAATGATTGGTGGCCTCGTTTCAATAAACTCCATATTGTTTAAGATGATGCACTCGTGAACCACAGAACTCACTTTATAGTTCCAATTTTCGTCTTGACCAGATACAGTTCTCATTGAAAATTGAGGACGTTGTGTTTAGTTTTGGAAAAATGTTAATGATGGTGCATGAAAATATCACTCAATCAAATATTGACACGTGTCCAATTGACTTTGAGTTGACCAAGCATGCCACCTCACCCGGATGCTAATTTGGTCCTGAGCTTACCACTATGGCTTTGCACTGAGGCTTTACTAAACGACCATACTGGTCGTGCCCACCCAGCCTCCTTGCCTCTGACATGCATTAAATGCAGCTTAATGCACCTTAAAAGGCTGTTCCTGAATTCCTACTTTCTTGCAGCAGATGAAGTACCAACTCCCCACGAGTTTACTGTTCATCTGTACTTCTCAAGCTGACATGAATAGGATGTTTGACTACTTAATGACAGCCATACCTCCTCCTCAAGATATAAAAGGGAAGAGATAATCAAATGAGGTACAATATTCTTCTTCTTCTCTTCTTTCTCTTTCTCCTCTACTTCTTTCTGTTCTCTTCTTTCTGAAACCGTAAACCTCTAACTCTAGAAGTAACGTTCTCCTTTCTCTTAACACTATCACATTCTATTTGGTCTTTGATCTTATCTTTTGTTAGTCCAGTCCCTCACACTGGAGATCACCATACTGACTTGAACGTCAGAGGGGCTCTAGGCTTTCCAAGCCCTAAATTCACCATTTGTTCATCCTTTATAGCTCCAAATGATGATGTGGAGTTCAAAAGGAGGCTGAGCTGGAGAAGACAGAAATGGGGGACCATCAGTTAATAATAGTTAACTGCGCCCATTAAAAATGAACGATTCCTGATGCACAGTAATTTTGACTACAACAAATTATTTTCACAATCAATACTTCTTAGGCCAATTCCTAAAGACATCATATAATAATTATGTTTTCAATCATGAAAGAACCTACGCGTAGTTGGTGATTGCTTGAAATTTATATTCATTATTGCAATACAATATGTTATTCTTGTAATGAACTTTCTATTTCTTCAAATTTTACAGTGTAAGTGCAGAGCTCAAATTGCAGGTGTTCCATCTAAAATAATATATAACTGATAGTCAAGTGATTTATGCGCGAATCAAAACCCAAAAAATAGAACCAACCTTACGCAAATAACATCTTCAGTTAACCGATTTCACTATTAATGTCCAAAAGCTAATGGAATTGAGAGATAGACATGTATTCCAAACATTAGAATAATTTTCTTCAGAAACAAACTTTAGGAGGGTGACTACAAAGTACATAGCAAGATGACATACATACCCAACTAAAGATGCATTTAGATAATTTTTAAATAATACATTGCTACCAGAAGTCAGCCCCAACTAAAGATACCTTTGGATTATTAATAAAAAATTGACACAAAAAATCAACCTTCTGAAAATTGCTTAAACAATGTGTTGGTGCTAAATTACATATAGTGTTAGGAATCATTTTAGCATGTATTTATAGATTTTAGGTTGCATTTAGTTTAGTTAATGAATAGGAATAGATACTTTTATATTTTCATTTTATTTTTCAAGGAAAAGTAAACTCGGACATGGATGGTGCGTAAAGGAGCATAAAGGGGTAGAAACAGAGCAAGAAGAATAGAGGCAAAGGTTCTACCGAAGTCACGACTTGATCTGCGATCGCGAGATGCCCAATGTGAAGCCAAGCAAATCAGTGCTGAGGTTTTATGGCGACCGCGGGAGATGCACGATCGTGGGATCTTAGCACCCACACCTTCTGTGGTGAGCGCGGTAGTGTAGCAAGCGCCGCTTCTTCATTGCAAGCCCCTCTGTCGAGATCACGACTTGATGCGTGATCGTCGGTAGCTCAATTCCAGCAAAAAGGACATGTTGATGTGTGCATTTAAAAGAGAAAATCTAGGGGAATATGAAAGGACATTCTAGAAGGGGTATACAAGGACAATAGCCCTGGATTTCAAAAAGAAGAAGGGGGATTCCAAGATCTAACCCACTAATAGAAGAAAATACACCCAAGTGAGAGAGAGAGATAAGAGGAGAAAAAGAAGTTTGGAGAAGAGGGCACCATTAAAGATATTAAAATCTTTTTTTATAACATTTCTCTTTACTTTCTCTGCTTGTAAATATAATTTTGTTATTCATTTGGGTTGTATTATTATTGAATGATGGATATTGAAGCCATGTGTGGCTAAGTTTCTTTTTGTTGTTAGGAATTGAAACCCATTTGATTTAAGTTAATGTTATAGATCTTGTTTTTTATTGTCTTGCTTATTGTGTTTACTTTATTTATTGTATGCTATAAATGGCTAATTATAGTTCTAGTCTAAGGTTATACATTGAGAGATGGTAATCTTATTAGACCCATAAACACAAGTTGAATGGGTTAATGACTTGAGGGAGCTTAACTTGATTAAATTCTCATTGGATTTGCTTAATACCTTGTTTGTTTGATATTAACTCATTTCCATGGTGATGATGAGAGTTAAGCTATTGTTTTGTTCTTTAATTGATTCATGCAAGTTGAGTTAAACATTACTTGAGAGAGAGTGTTTAATGATTGATGAAAACCTGAGATTTGCAAGTACTATAAATAGATCTATTCGTTTGCTTAATGATGATGTGGTATTCAAATTCCTAACAACATTGTTTCTATATTGATTTCTTCCTTCATTAATTAGGTTAATAATCATTTAATTTGCTTGCTATTTTTAGTTCATTACTTATTTATACTAAAGTTAATTGGGGAGCTCTAAACAAGATTAGCTAAGGCTAATAGGTGATTAATTGGCAATCCTCGTGGGAACGATACTCTACTTATCATTATATTACTTGTCACGATTCATATACTTGCGGCTAGTGCTAATCATGCAACACAATAGACAGTGCGAATGTAACAATTGCTTAAAACAACAAGCAACATTGTATAAAAGAAGCTTTTTCAGTAAATACTAAATAGCTTTAGCTAGTGCAACACCAAATCAATTATATAAATACAAAAATTTTGTACCAAATTATTCATATTAATTGCCCAGATATAAACCGACTTTTACGAGAGTGAGCTTGTGTTGGAACTTGAACTTCCTCCACTATGCACTATGAAAACCAAAACAAAACCATCATTGAACAGATTTACCAGATAGTACAAAGTCGATGTGTTCAAATTTCAATATTAGGCATGCTTGCAAGAATAAAAGCCAATAAATGACGACTGATGAAGTTTTTGACATACCCAAAAGAAAAAAAAAAAAAAAAAAAAAAGAAGAAGCTTCAATTAGCCACTGATGATGCATGAACTTGTCTATCATGGCATGTGAAGGAAATACATCCAAATATTTTAAAAATAAACAACCATTTTACAAAATCATTTGTGTGCATTCATGAAAAGTGAGGAATGCAGGTAGATAGTTGTTATACGTACCACAGAATAGCCTTCCGAGTCACATCTAATGTTTGCCGTAAATTCTACAAAAAAAAAAAAAAAAAAAAAAAAGAATGACAAAGTAAAGCATTGACCAATGAGATAAGAATTAAATATTTTTTCTAAAAAAGTGATATATGTCTATAATTATACTACAGCTCATCATGCAGAAGGAAGAAAAAAAAAGCCATTAAGACTTGCTCATGAGAACAAATAATACACAAAAGATAGAAGCAAAAATAAAATAGAAAAAATATTTCCCCAAATTCCAAGTTCTGAGAATATCTCTAGGAAGAAGCAAATACAGCAATAAACATCACACCCATGTACGCACACAAAAGTTATTCTAAGGGCATACAACTGCAGACCATCATATAAAAGCATATAAATGTGCATGATCATAATATATGTTCTCATTCACACAGGCACATGCATGCAATAATTCTGTTTGTGAATGAAAATTGGAGATGATAAATGATGCAGATCAGATAGCCTTGCAATTTATGGACGAATTTGATATGAAGGGAGAGCGCAATGGTGCTTCAAAGGGCTCTAACTTTAAACTCCGGATGAGTTACAGGGCCTATAATATATCAAATCGAAATTGATTTAAAGATCTAGATTCATTATTGGGTTTACCTATAGCAGCCCAAGTTTTGGGCCAAAATTCGACTGTTTAGGGTTATTTTGAGGGCGTTAAAGTTTTTTTGTGCAATTTTTATGTTTTGTTTCATTTGCTTTTGGGCCACTTCTTTCATAGGCCTTTTAGGGTTTCTTAAGAACATTATAAATTGGTTATTTTCTGTATTTTGAAACAATTTTGCAATTTGATAAAAAGAAATCATTTTTTCTCCAATTTTCATTATTTTATTGAGAATTAATGAATTTTGATGCCTATTTCCTGGTATTATTCATAATCAACAGGTTATAGAGGATTAAGCCTCTAGTATTCTTATTTGAATCAACAGAGTTTCAATATTTATCCTTTTATTATAACTTCTGCTACGTCAATAAATTAATTTAAATAAAAAAGTTCAAATATGAAAGATGAAGGATATTGAGATGTTCTCCTAATTGCGGCTAAATCGGCAGTGTGTGGAGAGCAAATTTGATGTTTTTAAGGGATAAAATTGAGATGTTAGTAATTGTTTCGTGGGATTTGGGAATTTACCTTGTGTTGCTATTTTTAGGCTATGTTTGGTTCATGGAATGAAATAAGTGTATAATAGAATTGTAATTCTTAAGGAATAAAATAGGTATTCCTAGAATAACTATTCCTAAATAATTACTATTCCATGCTTTGGTTCATGATCTACAATTACTATTCTATTCCTATTTCATGCTTTTGTTCATAAGCATTACTATGAGGGATAAGTATATTTAAGCATAAATGACATTGATAACCTTATTTGTGAGACTTGCATTCTCATAACATACATGCATTTCATTTTCATGTGCATGACATTTTGTTTCATAAGTATTAATTAAATTAGCTAAAGGGATATAAATATTATATAAATATAAAAAAGGATTAATGAGAAGTTATTATAAATTGTTTGGGTTAAAGTGGTAGTTTGTCATGCCCATAAGTTGTTAGTACAAAAACAAAATAAACAAAAAATTCTCTACGGGAAGAAGAAAAAATGAGAAACCTAGAGAAGAAAAGGGGGAAGAACAAAACCTAATTCCCAAATCCTTCCTTCCTAAATTCCCATCAAAATCCTAACAAAAAACCTATCACTCAACACAAATTAACCTTGATACACCTTACTTATCTTATTAATTGAAGATTGAAGCTTGAGATTAGAGAAGAGAGGAAGTAGGGGTGGCTGAATTCAGCAAGTTTCAAGCTATATTCCATAAAGAATAAGGTAATTAAGAAGCAATCTTCTCCATTTTTGAGTAATTAAGCATATGCATATGATTGTGAAGTTGTGTTCATAGTTAACCCTTGATTTCAATATAGTGAAAATGATTTGAGTAGAGAATGTCCATTTATATGACTGATTTTAAGAGTATTTAATTTATAGGTATTAATTAGACATGAAAAAGGAAGATTTGAAGATGTTGAGTTGCTGCAGAATTCTGTTTTGTGCTGTGCAGGGCTGTCTCTGTTTTTCAACGATTTCAGACCCTTAACTCTGTTATTTTGACCCCATTTTTGGTATGAAGACACTTTTATATGTTGTTTATCATGTGGTAAAATTTCATGATGAAATATATTCGTTTGGTTGGGCAATTAAATTGTTTTCCATGGCTACTGCAGTATGTAATTATGCAGGGGATGGTTCTGAAATTCGAGTATTTGAGGCCCTTAAACTCAGTGTTTTGGCATGATTATTGGTGTGCATATACTTCAATATGTTGACAATATATCTGGAAATTTTCATGTCAAAATTCAGTCATTAAGTCAGTCAACTAATTTAAATGTTTAGGCTGCTGCATTAGACATAATTTTGTAACTTGTGTGATTTGCTTGAATTGCATAACTTGCATCATAAAGCATGACATGTGCACTTCATAATCATTCTTGTGTTAGGTTTTATTTGTAGTTTTGAGTTTATAATGTTTGGTATTAGGAGATGGTGGAATGAGGTGTGATACCTCGGAGAGACCGAATCGGGGAGGCTCGAGTGTTTAGTGTTTTTCAAGAGTCTTCTTATTTTGGTGTGTTGAAGGTGAGTAGATCATTAATTAACAATGTCATGTTTACAAGTCTATTTTAAATATATATATATATATATATATATATATATATATATATATATATATATATACACACACATATGAATATATATATTTTCTCTAAAGTTTGGTTTATTGTTAAAGATGATATGAATTCTATGAATGAGTTTTTATTGTTAAAGATGATACAATTTCTATGAATGAGTTTTGATCCTATCTTGTGAAAGATATTATGAATGCCATTTTGCTAAAGATATTATGAATGCTATTTTTTCTACTAAATAATGGGAACATGTATTATATTTTGATAAATATTGTTGAATAGAAATTGCATTTTATATATGTATTGATTAATGAAAATGGTACACACTCATGTTATGGTTGATATATGAGATCTCTACACGGGTGTATGACTTATAAACATTTAGGGGGAGTAACATATTGGATGGGTTACCACCTAAATGTCTTTGACCACTTAAGGAGAGTAACATATTGGATGGGTTACCACCTAAGTGTGTCTAATGCTCTTAGGGGACTAACATATTGGATGGGTTAGCACTAAAGAGCTTAAAATGTTAATTATGACTTGAGTGTGTATTAAATCTTTTGATATTGATGATGAATATTAATATAAAGATGGTGATTCTTGAGAAGTATATGATTTGATATTTATGATTTGATCAAGATATGATTTGATATTTATGATTTGATAAAGTTTTGTATTGAAATGGAAATGTGGTAAGTTATTTGAATTTGGTATAAATGATATTTATTTAATTATTTTTAAGAAGTACATGTTCCCCATTGTTAATTCCTAATATACTCACTGAGTATTTGTTCTCATCCCTCAATATTATATTTTTTTCATAATATCTACTTCGGGAGTGAGTTTTAGTGTGGTTGATCATCGTTTTTGCACTCTTTCGCATTAGAGCCAAGGTTGAGCCAACATTTTAGCTTTTGGGTGTTTTTTTTAATCTTTAAAATAGTATAGTATGTATAGTTTGGGCATATGGGCATATCCATATGTGTATATATTTTGGGTTGTAAATAGAGAAGTATGTTGTTTAGATAATGCTTGTGTGCTTAATACACTAAGCTCTATTTAATAGAATACTGAAAGTTGCTTGTTTGAGAGCATGTTTTCTTCTTGGACTATTGTGAATTTTAAATGTTGAGTTGTATCTTGAATGGGGTGCTACATTATTAATGAATTTCATTATTAGTATCAAAATTAAATAGTCATAAAATTTTAGCATATTTTACATAAAAAAAAAATAAAGATAAAATACATAAAAAAAATAGCACGTATATTTATTTATCTAAAATAATATAAATGCATAATAAATAAATAATATTTTTAAATTTTTTTAATCATAAAAATACAAACATATAAAATAAATAAATTTCATATAATTTATGATTGCCAAACCTGAGTTAAATTAAATTAAAAGAAAAAATATTAAAAAATCCGAATTAAATTATTTTAGAAAAAAAAGAAAGCAAGAACATGAACACAAAGAGAGCTTAAACAATAAATGATGTGAGGGGTAAAAGTGAAAATGATCTATTCCAAGGGATAAATAATACCTATTTTTTAGTTTTGGGCATAATGACTATTCTTCAAAAATTAGAGAATTGGTATTCCATGGCAAAATTTGAACCGAAGCAAAGAATAGCTAAGCCTTATGGAATAACTATTCTACTCTTGATCTATTCCACGAACCAAACACGACCTTAGGGTTTTTGAAAATTTGAGCTGCTTCCTTTCGCCACCACTACTGCTACTGATAATCTACCTATTGCTTCAGTTTTTTCCTGCCACAAAACAAAGATTCATCATATAATGGTCTTTTTATTTTACCACTCCTTTTTTACAACAGGTAAAAAAAATAAGATGATGTTGTCCAAATTTACATCTTTTAGAATTGGAACCTGTTGGGTTTAAGGGTGTAACCGAGCCGAACCGAGCTTTGGCTAGCTCAGACTTGGTTTGTTTATAATCAAGCCGAACTTGAGCCGAGCTCGCTATCGCACTTGGTGTTCACGAGCTGTTTGTATTTTTAAACGAGCCTAAAGAAATTTTAAAAAATACAAACTATAAATTAAAATTATACATTAAAAATTAAAAATAAATTATTTATTAAATAAATTACAATATATTTAATAAAAATTATGATTTTATTCTAATAATATATTTTCTAAAATATTCTTTACAATACGAATTTATATATTATATATCTAAAATCAAATTACTAAACATTAAAATTACAAGCTAGCTCACGAGTTTTTATTCGAGCTTTACTACTACAATTTATACATACAGCTACAAAATTTTGCCACGAACAAAAAAATTGTGACTAAATATAATTTATAGCTATAGAAATTACAATTCTATAGCTAATTGTACTTATTAGCCACATAAATCAAAAGTTATATAGCTAAAATATTTACTATCAATTAGCTATAAACATGAATTATTTTATGGCCAAAATTAAAATTTTAGCCATGATATTTGATATAGTGGCTAATAGACAATATTAGCTACAAGCCAAATAGATTGGTGGCTAGTATACATTATTATCCACATCAATAATTTGTAGCTAATTTTATAAAATTTTAGCTACAAAAATTAAATTGTGGCTAATCAACAAAAAACACATGTTTTCACTAAAATGTTTCAAATCCCACATTGAAAACAAACAATAAAAAAGTTTTCCTTTCTATTATAAATAAAAATCATTAGTATTTTTTCTATCAATTAAATAATTTATTAGTTATCTTTTATATTAATTTTTTTAAAAGATAATATTACAATTAAACAAAACTTAAAATAAAACTAAAATTTAATTTTTAAAATGAAAAAGATGTAATATTGTTTTATTAGCTCCATATATATATATATATATATATATATATATATATATATATATATATATATATATATATTTTACATATATATTTTATTTGCTACATAATATTACTTTTGTGGCTAATAATTAAATTTTTTTGCTACACAATTTATATTTATGTAGCAATTAATTTTAATATCTTTTTGCAAATTAGTTTTATTATTATAAGTTATGTCGCTAAAAATATGAAATATAGCTACAGAACACTTAAATTCCGTAGCTAACATTGAGCTATGCTATTTCTTGCTACGGCAAGCTACGGAATTTATTTTTGTAGCTAAAACATTTAGCTACAGAATTTTATAGATTTAGCCACCACTACAAAAAAAGAGAGATTAGGAGACAATTATAGGGGACAAAATAAAATTAGTGGTCTCCTAACAAATTAAGTGAGTGAATAGGGGACTAATTAAATAACCGTCTCCTATTCCTTTTTTGTTTTTTCAATAGGGGACCCTTTTTTATTAAAAAAAATAACTCTAGCTTTGGGGACAGACTTTTTTTATGTCTATGGAAACTTTTTTTTCAATAGAAGATAATTATTTAATACAATAGGGGATGATTAATTTTATCATCCTCAATTCTTCGTGATTGATAGAATATGAGACAATTATTTGGTACAATAGGGGATAAACAATTTTAATGTCCCTAATTCTTCCTAATTGATGGAATAGGGGACAACAAATTACTAAAACTTAAAACGTTAACATAAATTTTTAGTGACAACATATTATTTTTGTAAATTTTAGAAAAATATTTAAAAATATTATCATCTATTAAAATTTATAAAAAATTATCTTATAAAATTCTATTATTTTACTCTTATTGAGAATCCAAATTGGTTTGGAATAAATGGAGAATCCAAATCTGTTCGGAGCAAAAATAAATTTGGAGATTTATATTAATTTTTAGTTTATGTATTTAAAACTAATATTTAACAAATTTTATAACAATTTTATTTAATATTTTTTTATCAAAAGTATATATATATATATATAGTAATAGTAATAATTGGAGAAATAAAATAAAAAATAAAAAATAATTGATAAGTTACACATTTTTACTTACATTAAATAAAAAAGAAAAATGTGTTTTTAATTAAATAAAAGGTGGATGTTTTAATTAGAATAAAAGACATAATTTCTAGTGAAAAATAAGAGTAGTATTTTAGATGTAGTATAACTAAAGTGTTTTATATGGAATAAAATATATGTATTTTAAAATAAGAATTTTTATAAAGAGAAAAAGATAACTAAATAAATTAAAAATAAAATATATTACATTAATTTTATTTTTAAATTTTTATTGCCATTATTTTTAAATATAATAGAATTGAGATTATTAAATTATTATTGGAGTATGTATAATAGTGTTTTAATTAAAAAAATCATTAAAAACAGAATTTCTAATGGTTTAAGAAAAATGATTGGGTGATTTAAGATAAAACAATATGTATTATTTACAAACTTTTAGAATTTAAGTAGTATTAAAATATGCGTAATAGTGTTTTAGTTAAAAAATAAACAATAAATTTTATTATCAAAAAAAAAACAATAAATTTTAAATTAGGAATAATGGATCCACTTGGATTATAGTTCAAAATTTTCTTTCAGCCTCTAATTTTTTTTTTAACAACGTATAAATTTTTTAAACAATTTTATAATTGAATTTATAACTTAAAAATAATTTTAACAATTAATGAAAATAATAACTTATCAATTATTTTTTATCTTTTATTTTATTTCTCCAATTATTATCATTACTATACATATTAAAAATATATTTGTACTTTTAATAAAAAAAATTATTATAATAACTTTCTAATCTTAACTTTTAAAAAAAAGTTAACCCTAAAAATTTCCCCCTTTCCTAATTTTTCCCTCCGGCATTTTCTAATTTCCCCCCTTTTCTCACCCCTCCTTCGTCTTCTTCCTCCATTTCTTTCCTTTTTCCTCTTCTTTTTCTCTTAAGTTTTTGTTTTTCTTTTTGGCAGATCTGATGAAGCTTCCTCTGCCGCAGCCATCGGAAGCCTCTGTCGCTGCCTTTTTCATCATCTACAGCACCTTCAATGGCATCTTCTGATTCTCGCCTTCATCTAACTTTCATCCCCATCCTCATTGTCCTCGTTGCAACGCCCTCGTTTGGTTTCTTGGAGGCGCAGAGAGAGTTCGATTATTTCAAATTGGCTCATCAATGGCCTAGCCTTATTGCCAACGTACCCGCCATTGCTGCTCTTCTAATGCTTGTTGTCACCGGTAATAATGACCACAGTCATCTCCATCGTTAGAATTTAGATGAGTATCTGGCTTAATTGTTGCTATTATTCAAGATTAACAAGGATTAGGTTTGACAGATTCAAGTGGGAGAAGGTGATTGGAAAGAAATATACTATGCAAAAAAATTTAAGGCCAAGACTAAAGATGAGCAGGAGAGCATTCGGGCACATGAGGTGAGGAAATGTGTTCATAATTTTTTTGTATCTTAGTTTCATGTTTTGTATATGCTGTTTTAGTACTTTTTTTTTCTCACTATTATTTACAGATCCATGAGTGATAATTTTCTTGGTCAATGTGATAATCTGCAATAACATTTTATGGTGGCTTTTAATTTTTTTTAGTTTTAAAGTAAGATTTCTAGTAGAGTATGTTGTAGTATCGTAAATTATTTAGCTTGTGTTAGGATATTAAACCATCTATCACAATTCAATGCAGGTTTTCAAATATATAGAAGCGATTTGTTGGGTCATGAGATATTATTATGAAGGAGTACGCTCTTGGCAGTGGTATATGTTCTTTCTCTGCTGCTTGTTGCCAAACATTAAGATTATATCCTGATGGCTGTACTGATGAGTCAAGGGAACAAAGGTTATGGCTGGAGTTTAACTAGCTGGGTCAATACTATGCCATCTTGGAGTTGTTGTATTTCCATTAGTTTTGAAAACTGAAAGAGAAGTATATGAAATGACCTGTTTCTTGAAGTCTTGATGTCTTTTTTTTTTTTTTTTGAGTGTAAGATTAGAACTTAGATGAGGTTTTCAGTTAACTTAATTGTTGCTATTATTCATTTATTCCTTTGAGCGCAGCAGTACTGTGTCCTTCAAGGATGAACATTGTTATCTGTATTGGCATTGATTATTGCTTTCAATAATCTTCTTTGTAAGTTGGGCAAAAAAAGAAGTCTTGATGAGTTGCTTTGTAGGGAAAGAATTGGAAAAAAAAAAAGGTGGGTTGTCAAAAACTTCCACTATGTCTTCTTTATCCATATAATATTTAAATTTTATTATTGATTTATTTGTGTTTTACAAATTTTTATAGGATGTCATGGGAAGCTTCAACAAGTTAATTCATTTATGTCATCAAATTTGAAGTTTTGGAGATAAGTTTTACGTTGTAAATTTTTTTTTAAACATATTCACTATGCATAAATTAGACAACTTACAATATGATGTAATTTTTTTAACTTTTAATAATAATGGATGTACTATTTATCATTCTTATTTTAATTTATATTTGTAATTTTTTTTATAAGTAAATGATGATTATTCTCATTACTTATTATCAATATTTATGATTTTGAATGTTTATCATTTTATAAATAATGATTAATTAAATATTTATCATTATTAACAATTAATAAATTAACCAAAAGTTAGTCACATTAATAATGCCTATAGAGACCAAAATTATCCTCATGTGAAATATATATATATATTAAATCGGAGGCCATAATCATCCCCTAATATCATTACTACAATCGTCTTCTAAACTAAGATGGAGAAGACAATCGTCCTTATGCATATATTGGGGACGACAGTCGTCTCCACCATTAGGGAGCTACATGTTCTCAAGTATATTAGGGACGACAGTCGTCCCTACATATAGGGACGACAATCGTCCCTACATATAGGGATGAATGTCGTCCCCAAGATGTTAGGGCACAACAATTGTCCCTACTTATGGGGACAACTTTCGTCCCCGTACGAAAGGACGACTTGTTGTCCCTAACCTTATGGGGACGACATTCGTCCCTTCTTATGGAGACAACAGTCGTCCCTATCTTATAGGGGGTGACTGTCGTCCCCTAAGTTGGGGACAATTGTCGTCCCTTGTAATGGGGAGGACATTAGTAATTTTGTCCCCTAAAGAATTGGGGACGGAGGTAATAGGGACGACAGGAGGGGACGATGAAAATTGTCTCCAAAACCATTGGGGACGATTTTTTAAGGTTTAGGAGACAATTTTACTTGTCCTCTTATCTCTTTTTTTTTGTAGTGCACAAATCATTATGAAGCTGTAGGTAACAATTGTTGTAGTGTTTGTTCGTGAGTCTCACAAGCCGATCTTTGTATAGTTTGAGCTTGACTCGTTTATTAAATGAGCTTCAATATATGAGTTCAAAAAAAATTTTATCGAGTCGAATACATAGCTGCTCGAAAGCAGTTTGGCTCATTTACACTTGTAGTTGGGTACGACTCCAACCAGATAATTTTTTTTTATTAAAAGTAACGAAGCATATGATAAGAGTGGTTTTTTTTATTAAATTTTATCATTTTTAAAACATTCTTATTAAAAATAAATTTTTTATTGGGAGTGATTATCAAAGTAGAAAATTTTTTAATGAGTTAATTTTTTATTCAATCGAGGCACAAGATGAATCATTTCCTTTATCATAAATGAGAATACCAATCCAATCATTATGATTAGTTAAATAATTAATTTTGAATATAATTGTATAGAAAATTGTTGATTTGAATATGTAAATTTGATTTTCTTTTCTTTCAATTTATTTGTATTTACATCTTTTGGAATTGCAACGTGTTCTGTTTTATTCGACTTGAACAAGATAATTTTTTTTCATTAAAAGTAACAAAACATATAATAAGAGTGGGTTTTTTTATTAAATTTGTGTCATTATTCTTTAGAAGAATAGTTTTTTTTTATTGGGAGTGATTTTTTTAATAAAGACTGGAGTTCATAAATCAGATACGTACCCAAGTATCTCAACTAGGTTGACACACTCTTAGCGTAGACATCATTTTTCTGTAGTCCAAAATAAAATTAAATAGAAAAGATAATACAAAGTTAAGAGAGAAAACTCTCCAAAATTAACAAAAACGGAAAGCAGACTGCCTATTGTAATCATTACAAACTGAAGCATTACAAGAGAGAAAACTCTCTAGACGGTCCTGGCGCACCCATGAAGAACCATTAGTATTTACCTTGAGCCATCCCAATGGAGGAGGCTGCCATGCAACCTGAATAATTTGAGGAGCTTTACTTGGAATTTTTATTGGGAGTGATTATAAAATTAGAATTTTTTTTAATAAGTTAACAAAAGATTAATCATTTCCTTTATCATAAATGAGAACACTAATGTGGTCATTATGATTGGCTTAAATAATTAATTGTGAATATAATTGTACAGAAAATTGTTGATTTGAATATGTAAGTTTGATATTCTTTTCTTTCAATTTACTCCCTCCGTCCCATAATATTTGGCAAAGTTACTTCTACACACAGATTAAGAAAATTAGTTAATTATAGTTTTTTTGTGTACTTTTACCACTTTCTTACTAAAATACCCCTATTAATGCTTTTTATTTTATCAACTATGAATAATGCTTATTTAATGTCGATGATAAGATCAA